>OW152813.1:1219000-1517000 GCA_933534255.1 Iphiclides podalirius | reverse complement strand
AATGTTTTGTGATGCATTATCTGCAATAAAGATACATTGTAAGTAATAAAACCGTATTTCGATATGATTAACAGAAACACAAATGTGCAAAGAGTGGAGTCTTGTTGGCAAAGAAGTGTTTACAGATAAGTACATCAAAGTTCGTAAGTCGTTCATAGTGAATCTTTAATAAAATAACACGTTAGATCAACTTATCCAAATAATAACCATTACAATATCAGTCCAGTATCATAGCCGCTGAATAACCTAAGACAACTTAATCTAAGTCCCTTAATATGCGTCCGTGAACTGCACGAGCCGAACGGGATAATATGTACCTACCTCATTCGTAACAAGCATGGCGTATACGAAATACGGACATAAATATCCAAAACTCAGAATAAAAGATACACATCTATCGACAGTAGGAGACATGTAAGGAAAAGCGTTCAGAATACACTTCTACCAATGACATATAGTCAACATTGTTAAACTACATTCAGGAATAACATTTTGTACTTTTGAAAAGTATCTTAAACAAGCGGATTAACTGCAAGTGTGAAAATAATTACAACGCGTTTGAAATAATATTGATATATGAATACATGTCAATCACCTTTTCGGAATTTTCGCAAAAATAAGAATTTCAAAAACCTACCGGAATCATTGAATTAAATAACAAACATAATTAAAAACTTCACTTATAATTGAGAAAAATAAATCCAAGATGGTTTAAACCTAATGTAGTGTTAATTGATTCCGGCAAAAACAATAAATGGATCCTCCTTACGAGTATGGCTTGCCTCGAGGAGGGATAATCATAACAACGCACAAAATTTCTCGAGTCTAATCCTTGCCAAAACGAAGGCAATATAAACGGTCAATTATATCAATAACATATGTGGAAATACCAGTCTGTAGAAAAATACGAAATAGTAGCGGTTATGGTCTATTCAATATTCGTCGTCCTTTTAAGCTGACTCACACAGAATAATGTCATGAACAAAATAACTGTTACCTCGGGACTAGTATACACTAATCCCGTAGAGGCCGCAACCGACTACTCTGGCTAATTTCCATGTCCTAACATAATCATGAGAACATATTTTGTGTACAAATTCAATGGGCATTGCTATAATTTCCTGTTGTGATAAATGAAAAATGATCGAAACGCATGCCATTGGGCACCCTCTAGCCGACGGATGGCGAAGAAGGAGCAAAGTCGTTCTGACGCAGCGCAGCTGCTAAGCTTATTTTATAGCCCATTATGGAAAGTACAAGAGAACATACGTACAACGTACACATTAAAAATGTTACTTGAAAATACTAAAAAAAATGCAGCCATGAGAGAGCAAAGTGTGACCCTTCAATTTAAATCACTGATTTATATCTACGTATTTCAATGACTAGCAAGTTAAGAGCGTTGTTAGTTATCAGAACTATCCGGGCGCCCTTCCTGCGTGGGGCGCAAACAATCCACCATTCTCAGCACGAATCCACCAAGTTATAAAAAGCTCATGAGCATGATAGATATGGCATCAAACTGTTAGGAATGTGATTAAAAATCTCTTAAAAGATTTAGGCCGTAGCGATCTATCAAACTCGATGCTATAATAAAGTCTGGGCGCGTTGGACAGCTTCCGCTTTCTAGCGAGGTTTACAATATCAAGCGCCAATCGCCAGTCGGCGCTTACACAAATTAATGACAGCTGGTTACCTATTCTGGGATTGCAGCACATCGTATGTCACGTCTGTTTGAGCAAAGCGAGCTCATATATTCCTTGTAAGCAATTTCAATCAAGTGATACGGAAGTAAAAAAATAATACAAAAGATTAGCTTAAAGCAAAAATAAGAAATTAACCAACTGAAGTAATATCAAATTCGTTACATAATGTCTTCTATTACAAGCCTGCGCCCTCTTGCTGACTGCAACCTAAGTAGTATTACGTGTTCGCATTACATTTTTTTTAAACATATAGAAATAATATTGAACTATTGTCCAGGATAGTGAACACTTTAGCGATGGTTACAGGCGGTAATCAGCACCGCTACTAACTGCAACGGCGTAATAATCGATACAATGTTATTTTGAAAATCCGCATTTCGGCTTTAACGTGAACGATATTTGTGCATTTTCATAGGGTTCCCTGAAGGTTCGCTAAACGTTAACTAGAATTAATTAATGGGATGACTAATCAGCAGTACCCACACAGTGGAGGTGGGAGTCCGCCTTCGGCCGTCGCTCATTCGAAGGACATGAGATTCGCGGGCAGCGGCTTGGCCAGCTTGTTGGTGACCTCCCCGATGTTCAGCACCCACTGCTCGGCCACCGCTTCGGAGCCGGTCCTGGGGAAGCAAGGGCACGCTATCAGTGTGCTCTTGGCGTCCGCTGAGCGTCATGCGTCATGCGTCGTGCGGCTGGCCGCTCTCACTTGAACTTGTAGAGCGTGCCGGTGGAGGGGCTCAGGAGGCGGAAGCAGTCGCGCGGCTCGCCGGCGGCGCCGCCCGCGGCCACCCACCCGCCCAGCGGCACCACCTTGCACCGCTCCGCGCGGAAGTCGCCGCGGCTCGTGCTGCTCGCATACAAGAGAACCGTCGCCATTAAATGCCCTTCATCATATTAACAATAACAATCCTATACAAAACATTTAACAAACGTTCTACGAACCCCTTGAAAGACTTCGACGCGTAGAACACGAGGGCATTTTCGACTAGCTCCAACCAAAATCGCTGCCAAGATGAAAGGGACACTTTCCTTCCATCTTTTATTACAGTTTTTCTTCTAACGTAGCTTTGAAAGTGACATTCCGAAGAGAGTACTTTCGTCAGTTCACTGAAATAATAATTACATTACACAATTATTAATTGAATATACTTATTTATATACAAAAACTGTAACACCTCCAATCCGAGGTGTTGGACATCAATATGGCCACAGCCCATCGCGTCCGTATGACGCGTGTAAGTGAGCACCTGTTGGTGTGCGGGAGGGGCGGTGCGGCGGAGGCGGACGCGTGGGCGCAGGCGGAGGCGGAGGCGGTGGCGGAAGCGGAGGCGGAGGCGACCGGCGACTCGAGCAGGGTGTCGTCGAGGAGGTTCACGGAGCCCGCGGGCGTCCTCTCCGCGCACCGCTCCTCCGGCTGCGCCTTGCCGAAGATGCTGCCGCCAATCACAAGCTTAACGCACTCACCGAACATCACCACACGACCACAACCAATCAATCACGTTGACGTGGCCGTCTGACGGGTTACGGAGCGCCCCCACACCCCTCTCTCGCGCACACACTCACGCACACACACACACACAGACATATAAGCGCGCGCGCACACACACACTACTAGGCGCCCAAATGTTTATGAGAAACCAATGAAACTCGATTGCATTAAAAATAAAGCTTGAGCCAAAAGTAAAAAAAAAGGATTTACAATAAAGGTCGCATTGAAAGCTATGAATATATATATATATATATATATATATATATATATATATATAACATCGATGGAACAATCCCGTAGGCATGAAATTCTCTAAAATCTACTCTGTAATAACTAAACTAGCAACAACGTGCCTAAAACAAGAGACTCACGACAACGGCATGCAAAGAAGCGTTGAATACTACGTGAAAACCGGCCGTGCTTCAAAAACGTATGGGTGGATCACATACACGGTTTTAACTTTAATATCCATTTACAAGTGAGTTTAATACGTAAATTGTGCAAAAATTTTAGGCACTATCGGGATTCAAGCTGCCTCTTTTCCAACTTGTCCACATGTTATATTCTGTTAACCTCAAATGTACATTTCTAATTGAGTGCAAAGTAACAGGTATAAAGTAATAAAAAAAACCTAAATTAATATCGATTATCAAATTGATTAGGAAATTTTAACACCTTTTTAAATTTGTAAAAATGCATATTAAGAACGAGAAAGAATTAAAATTCATAGCTATAAACTAATCAACATAAATGACCGTCATACGAGTACATAATATTCATCATATTCACGGAAATTAACAAAATAAAGATTTTATTTTTATTTTGGATGATGGTAGAAATGCGTATTTGTGAGGTGAAGAAAATGGTGGCTTTGTTTAGTGAAAATAAAAAGACTGAAATTATTTTTTTAAAGATTTTTATATTTGTTTCTTCATTAAATTTTCACTTTATTTCTCTGCCGATTAATAATACATATAAGTGAAAAACGTATGATTACGTATTGTAAAAAAATACCTCTTCTTTGCACTACTGTTATAGGTTTGGTTATATTTGTTATATATAACATATAACATATAACATATACATATACATATACATATATGTATGTATGTACAATGTTGAAATATAAAAACTAAAGGAACTGTCGTCGGTAAAATTACATTGTGAATCCTCGCTCTGAAAAAGCTTTTGTTAGCTATTTTGGATGCATATACATAATATATCGCCTCGTATTTCATTTAAAATTAAAAATGTTTTACGGTTACTAATCGTAATTGATGGAACGAAAATGAAATGAATTGGATTTACGGTTTTTAAAAGAAAGAAGGCGCCTAAAGGATCTGTTTCCGTAAGATTCAATAATAATAGATGCAGACCGTGAAAAGTTCTAATAGAGCGATAGCCGCTCTTCTAGAATGTTCTCTAGAATACCTACAACAACAGGGCACCGCAGCCATTAGGAAAGTGCTAGTATAGTAGGTATGTATGCGCATGCGATATACACAACAGTGGTTAGGCATCGCGTAGGGCGAAGGGTGAGGGCCGAGTGGAGGCTTTGGCCGCGCCCTTGGCTGCGACCTAGCTACGACCAGCTCCCAGCAGAAAATCACTCACTATGATGGCCGCATGCGTGTACTTATTTAAGATTGCAATCACTGGCATTACGCAATTATTGTCTAAATAACAACAAATAATGCAAGCCGTCGTATTAATTCCAATTAAATCGACTCACCCCACACCGAAATTGACCTTGTGAAAATTTCTTGGCAAACTCGCACTACGAAACCTAATACCCAATGCCGGGAAAAATAGCATTATAAAATAGATTTATATGCAAATTCGTAAACATGTTAAATAAAACAATGATAATAAATATCGACAAGGGGTCGCTGGAAACGAGGATGTATCTACGTTCAGATTCTTCAGAGGTCAGCCATCGAGGCTTAATAAATCTTTCACTAAGAAAATTACTGTGAACTGCATCACGACATAAATAGAAATCGTGAAAAGACTTCCTCTTATCAAGGGCGGCGACAGAAGGTAGCATTGATGGTAGTCACAAACTATCTACGACGGACAGAGTGACGGGCGTACGTGTCCGCCGCGTCTCGGCGCACCTCGTAACGTTCTACACATTTCTACACATGGAATGTTTATGCAAAACAGCCAAACAAACGTAAACTGATTTCCACAACCTCCAAATAAGAACATACCTTTTAATTAAAGATGAATCGAACAAAGGACTACAGGTTAAAATCATTAAAATCAATCAATTAGTTGCGGTTCGTGACAGTTTCAATTTATTAAATCACGTATAAATTATATCGGAATCGGAATGATAAAATTATTCAACTCGCTCTTAGTATTCGTCCCGATAGTGCGTTGGTTTTATGAAACGGGCACGCTCGTATGGTGGGCCCCTCGGCCCCTGGGGAATCGGACGAAATTATCACATTCGGTCAGTTTCCCACAAAGGTCTCGGAGGTTGTCGATACGAAATGGACCAACCGATACGAAGTGACAACCAATCGATTTGAATCGGTTGAAAAAAGAAAGATCGAGACACAAAGGAAATTCGAGTGGTATAATAAAGGGCCACAGTGGCGCGATACGTACTTGGAGCCGAGCGAGCGGCACTTCCTGTGGGTGGGTATGAACTTGGGCTGGTATGCGGAGTGGAGGCGCAGCGAGCCGGAGCCGAGGCGGTGCGCGGGCGAGGGCGCGGGCGCCGCGGCGGCCGTGGCGGCGGCGGGGGCGGGGGCGGGGGGCTCGCCCGCGAGCGCCACCGACTCCCTGGAGCCGCCGCAGCTGGCGGCCGGCGAGCCGGGCTCCAGCCTCAGCGACAACCTGCCGGCGCCGCGCAAGCGTCAAGCCGCGCTCTCCTCGCTCCCCCAGCGCTCGGGGACCGCACTCACTTGTAGTGGTCGTCCTCGAGGAACTTCTGCAGCTCCTCGATGTAGCGCACGCTGTTCAGGTAGTCGGCCACGGGCGGCAGCGGCGCCATGTCGTAGCGCGAGCCCTGGTAGCGCTCGAGCGCGCGCAGCACCACCGACATCTTGGCGGCGCGGTGCGGCGAGCCGGCCGGGTGCGCCATGTCGATGTACACCAAGTCCGTCAGGAATATACCTGCCCCGGTTGCAATGCAACTAACATTAATCCACACGTTCACATTCATCGTGCTTCAAATTCAAATATCTTTATTCCATATAGAAGCATCCACTTACTTATTCATTTTCTAAACACTACCACCTCCGATTCTCTCGGACCCAGATTACAAACTGCTCAAATATCTTTTTTGGAGGATGCAGAATGTATTTATATCGGCCGCGTTATCCCAAAGTACAATGTCATAAAACATTATACTGTGGGTATAACTAAAATGTACCAAACGAGCCGTAACCACTGCCTGAGCTGTCTTATTTTTTTAACCGCAAAGGGTGCTGAACTTAGTCTAGTCAATAGGGTCTAAGCGCTTCAAACATAAAAGCACATCAGCTTTTAGAAAGGAAAAGAGACTTTCGTATTACTAAGCTTAGCATACAAGCAGAATAGTGCAGCAGAAACGATAATACGAAGATGATTTCACCGAGGTAAGGTATGCAGGGCAAAGAAATGCTGCGCAGGTATTCGCGAAGTGCCATCCAATTATCCTTTTCGCCGAACAGCTCGGCAAGCTTGTCGAACTGCAGTCTGTCCTTCTTGGACAGGCACGCCCAAGTCTTGGTCAACCTGCAACGCGCGCCGCACCAAATTTAGTCTCCTGTTCCGCGGCCTGTTGGCCTCCTCGCGTCGGACGTCGTACACCTGTACCTGTATATGCTGGCGCTGTTCAGTGCGGACACGATGGCGAACAGGGAGTGCAAATTGTTCAGCTCGTGAAGTTTCTTCGCCACCTTTATGAAGTGTGCCAACGTCTCGGCGCGCACTTTGGGCGTCTGCCCGTTCAATATCTCTTGCACGGTCCAGAAGCTGACCTGCGAAAATCCGTTCACCATTTCTACCTTCAGAATACATCCAAGCTGTATTACCTTTTGCTGAACATACCCTATTGAAGCGCTTCGTGAACGCGACCACGTTCGGTGCCACGGTCTGCTTATTGAGTTTATTCCAACCACAAGTGGTGAGCTCCTCTGGTTGGATCGCCTTAAAGCAGGGCAGGTCCAGGAGCGATAGCTGGTTGGCGATGTCCTCTGGCGAGATGCCAAGCGCCGAGCACACCACCTCGCCCCACGACTGGTTGATGGACGAGGCCGGTGGCAGGCTGCTCGTCTTGTACTGATAAATTGGGTCTTGTTTCCGATTGTTGGCTGCATTCTCCCCGTGTCTACATAAAACAAATTTTAATAACCGGTTACGTATGTGAACTAGTTGTCTCAATGGTTCTTTTATGTAGGTTGCCTAATCAAAATCGTTTTATAAATTAATAAATACAAGTTTCTTGGAGTCGAAAATCTTCGGATAGTGGCTCAATTATCAATTTATGTAAATGCTGAAACAGAGCGTTGAGCGGTCAACACTCAGCTATAATGGGCAGACTATAAGAGTCGCAAGTCAATTATTTCTCTTCTCATATTTCTGTACAAATTCCCTTTTATCGCCAAGACCTAACTGACGATAACTAATCGGTGTACATCGAATTGACCGATCACGATTCAATATTAAATAATCCTTACAAAAGAAGCATTTTTGTGGTGATCTCATCCCATGTGACAAAAGACTTTACTGTGGTAGTGTTGTCGTTTTCTGGATATTTAGGGTCTCGAGAGTCAGTTATCGGAATAACCGTCTCGATTCTCCAGAATGGCGAGCCGTGTATCTGAGGCCACTAGATGTTTGTGGCTTGTCCTTTGGTCGCCTCTTTTTCGACACTCACGGGAGGAGATGGGGTGGCTTCTACTTACGCCGAAATATAAATGAATGTGACAGATGATATAGAACGTACGATACGGAAAAAGATACCAGTCTAATTAATACATAATTACCTGGAGGACCGAGCTTTGCTCGGATTGTGTTTTTTTTTGGTAAATCGTGTATTTTGGAAATTACATTTAGATACAAATTACTGAGTAATGAAACATGCATAATATTTTGTCGATCTTACCAACGTAATAATAAGAAAATAGGAACTGGTGTTTTTCATAAAAGATTAAGATTAAAAAAAAAGGAAAAAATAACAAAGAAAAAATCGACAAAAAATAAAAAATAAAGAAAGCGACGTTTTACAGATATAATAATAATTCGTAACATAAATTCAAGACGCTGCTAAAAATCCTCACGTTGACTCGGGCGGGCCCTACGAGGCAATCTCATAAATGGGAACTAAGTCTTTGTAAAACATGGTCACTTACCCGTAATTAAAATAACAAGCACAATCATCTTTGGTGAATGTATGCTGAGTGGATTTCGCGACATTGCCAGTTTTCTTATTCAATTGTTTGCAGGCTGGCTTGTCCTCCAGGGGCCAATTCTCTTCATCTTCATGCTGTTACACATAAAAAATACAATTTTGATACAAACACTAGTCCACATTCTCAGACCAATAAAAAAGTATGCACAGAAAACTGCACTTAAATAAGTGAGGCACGTAATATGTAGACATTTCACTCATATGAAGACAGCCTCTTGGCAGTCTACCGCGAATGAGTGAGAGTACATGACGTAGTTTTAATAAAGTAATAATTGAAAAATTCTGCCGTGTTGTGTCATTAATGGCTAAAAGAACAAACTATCACGGTTCATGAGATATATCTTGCTGCCTGCTCCAGGCCATCCTAGGTTCAGGCTCCAGTTTCCGGGGGTAGGGCCACGCAGCGGCCTCGGCTGTTGCACGAATGAGCAGGCTCGTCCGGGTAAGTACCACGACCTCACAGAAGACCGGCGTAAAGTGGAAGTATAATACTCTCGCGTTTCGTCTGGTGAATGAGGTGTCTGGAGCCCGATTTTCAAAAGGTATTTATTAAGTCAGAAGGTAGCAAAGGAGCTGGCGGTTCACCTGATGTTGAGTGAACACCGGTACCCATAGTCATTTGCAACACCCGCGGGGTTGCAGTTGCGTTGCCACCCTGCGTTTAAGATAAAGTGGGCCCCGGCTCACTCACTAGGCGAAACCCAAAAGTATTACACTTCCACAGCCACTGCACACCGGCATTCTGTGAGGTACGAACGAACGGACCTGACCATTCGGACAAATGTGAAAACTGTTGCGTGGTCGTACCACAGTAACAACTTATTAGACGTACATATGATTTTTTTATTTCACTAATAGGTTAAGTCAATTCCGTGCTGAAAGGCAAATCGCACAGCGCAGGGTTGCGGCGCTGTCGCCTTCCGTCAAGAAAGAGCTGCTGCAGAAAAAGATATTATAAATTAGGTACTAGCCGTCCCGGCGTCGTTTTGCCATATAAATTATTTGTAAGGTAGAAAAAAATGTTTGCGGTGGACCACCCTTAACATTTCGGGGGGTGAAAAATAGATGTTGTCCGATTCTCCAACCTGGCCGATATGCTCACAAAATTTTACGAAAATCGGTCAAGCCGTTTCGGAGGAGTTCAATTACAAACACCGTGACACGAGAATTTTATATATTAGATTATTGTTATTAATTTCAAGTTCAAAATATGTAATAATAACTTAGTACCTGGAGGACCTGGAGGTGGGTGTTTTTGGTAAATCATGTATTTTGGAAATAAAAAAAATTAAAGATAAAGAAAATGATCTGGTACAGAAAAAGAATTTAAAAAAATAAGTGTGTAAATGATCGTGATACGAACCGCGGCCGTCTGTTTTGGGGCCGCCCGATTACCGAACGAGCTATTATAACATTTTTTTTTGCGGCGAAATTTACTGTCTTATTCGAATGATATTTTTCATTCCCTGAAAACAGGGACAAAAGGATATTTTCTAAAAATGAAACCGAGCTAGATCGATTTTTCGCCCCCGAATCTACGCACATACTAAATTTCATGAAAATCGCTGGAGTCGTTTCCGAGATTCCGACTAGATATATATATAATTATAAAAGAATTGCTCTTTTAAAGGATAAGATTACAAGTGAAATTTAAGTAGCCAATAAAAATATTTTGTTTCATTTTCAAACTTCGTTTGAACGAGACCTTTAATGGCTGTCATCTTCACAACTAGACACGCAAGGACGCATGTTATCTAGCGGGGAGTACCTCATTTCTTCTAAGTTTTTCTTCGTGATGGTAAATAACTTTTAAAATGATTCTGGTGTTGTTGGAAAGGATATTTAATCTAGTCTATTTTAATATTGTTAAAAAAGATGTAAAGTTCAAGGGTTTTAGTCAAATAAATGTTTTATTAAGAGATATCAGTTTTCATCAAAGGTTTAAAAGTTTCATATATTTTTTTTGAGTTGCAAATTAAAATTAAATTAACTCTTGATTTTTAGATAATTAGATTGGTTAGTTATTAACTGTGCTTCGTTTTTTGGGATAGTATTTGAAGTTTCGATCGCCAAGGTCGAAAGCGTATAATAACATCTCATTTATCGCGCTGGCGCTGGCGCCCGTCACCGATTTGACAACGCATGGCGCTGGCGTGCCAGCGGATAAATATAAATAATATAATATAAATATTTAGGACACATTTGTACACAACATTTTCTAGTCCCAAACTAAGCAAAGCTTGTACTATGGGTACTAGAAAACTGATAAACATACTTTTCTTTTGTAAATAAATACATATTATACATATAGAAACACCCAGACACTAGAAAAACACCATGTTCATCACACAATATTTTTCCAGTAGTGGGGATCGAACCCACACCCTCTGGCGCAGGAGGCAGGTACACTACCCACTACGCCATTCGGGTCGTCAAAATGAACTATAAATAAAAACTAGCGACCCGCCCCGGCTTCGTACGGGTGCAATGTATTATACATACATATAAACCTTCCTCTTGAATCACTCTATCTAAAAATCAAGATATAAGCATACATAAGGACAGACAGACAGCGGGAAGACTTTGTCTTATACTATGTAGTGATGCACTGCAAGTAAACGTTCACATTTCAAGTGACATGTGATGTGACATTTATACGATACTAAAGTCACTCAATTGTTTTGCCTTCCCAGAACACCTCCACTAACACTTAAACTTTATGGTGTGGTATTAAAGTTCAAATTGACTTTTAAGTGTTATTACGAATCTTTTGTATAGGAATATAGAAAATTGCTGTTTTTTAAATTTTTCTCTCCGTAAGAACCATCCCCTGACTTCAAAGAATATTATAAAAAAATAATTTGCGAAATCGGTTCACCTGTTCTCAAGATTTGCGCTTAGCAACATATTCAGCGATTCATTTTTATATAGAGAAAGATTAATAGAGAAAAAATGGAGTAAAATAATGAATGAAGAGTAGAATTCTGTTAATGAAATAAATATATTTTATCCTTGGGGGTGGCAACACAACGCTTTCATTGTTATTCTCTAGCACACTTGTGCAAATCCTCCGATCCACGCTCTTATACACCTTTACGCACAGAAAGCCGACACTAGTCCTCACATAATTTATCGCGATGTTTTACGGCGGCCCATGTATACTTTTTTTATTGGTTTGAACACACATGATTGATACCCAATAGGAAGAAGAAAATTAGCAATTGTACCATATACTAGCTTCACGCCCTACAATTTAAGAACAAAATTAAACATATGAATGAGCTTTAAATTTGTAACAGACCCTTGTAAATAATGGATTCCATTACGGTTATATGGCAGCTTAGCTTATCATACTGTTAGTGGTTATTAATATTGTTTTTAATAAAATGTGAATGTTTAGCCAATGAATACTGGGATTTTACAAAGCAAACGTGCAAATTGATGCAAGTATATAAGTTTATATTAGAAAATTGGAATATTTAAGTCATTTGTTTGTCCAGTCATTTAAATAATCTAAGATAACTAATTGCTTTTAAATACATTTATGTGTTTACTTTAATGTAACTATGTACATACTTGCAAGAATATAGCAAAAATAAAGAAATGATGTACTATTTTTACCTTCCTCAAATTGATAACCCGTTTCTGTTGAGTTAAGAACATATTAAACAATAAATAAATAAATAAGCTAAATGCAATTTTATGCTTATTTCAAATACATTTATTTATGTGAAAAGTTGGCAAGTGAGGAGGATGTTCAATTTATGTTAATTGATATGTACAACAGCTGATGAGTTGCAGATGCATTGCGAATTAAAATGTGAGCTCTGGTTACCTCACTCATTTTATTTTATTTTTTATTTATTTATTTAAGAAGGTTCAACTCTTCAAACGAAAATATAATATTTCCATTACTAGGAGAGATTATAATTTACAAAGAAATAAACAGTATTTTTCAATATTTTATACACTTTTTATCACAAAACTATGTCATGAATATTATTAGTATTAGCACATACAGTATCACAACTATACACATAGTAGAGTTGAAAATATTAAGTAAAGATAATATGAACAAATAATATAAAAGATGGATAGAAAAAAATATTTAAAAGGTAACAAATAGTCAATTAAATTTGTAGAAAAAGTACGAAAAGATTGTCACCGCTGTGGGAATCAAACTCACTTTTTCGGCATTTGCGGCCTGACGGTCTATTCCCAAGCGACAACTTTTCATACTTTTTCTACAAAGTTAATGTTCAATCTTAAAAAATAAAGTTCTAACAAATAGTCAAGAGAAATTGTGAGCCAAATTAATTTTGGCTGACAATCTGAAGACACACTGAGCAGAAATCTTAATAAACCATTCTTAATAAGCATTTCCCCATATAAGAGACAAATAAAGCTTTAAATCTGCAATTCTGTGATTACACACTTCTTTAATTTAAACAACAATTTTCTTTTGTATTTCTAAAACCCATGTTATTTATCTTGCTTAGCTTACATTAATTTAAAAACCTAATAAAAATTACCTAATGACATTAGTAAAACAAAAATTTAAGCGTTATAATTAGGTAAGGCCATTAACTTTCAGTTCACCCTGGGTTCAAGATTATATTGTAAGCTAGTAGTAGCCTCATAGATACAGGCATTGTGTTATATACATATAAGCATACCCTTTACTGTTTTATTGCCTTTGATGGTAGGTTATTTCTAAATATATTTTTCTTAATTTAAAAAAAAAATAATAAATTTAATATGGTTTCAATTAGATCCACACATAATCCACATATTTATTGGAACGAAACTGGTAAATCATATTTTTTGTGAATGGTATTCAGTGTTTTTATATAAAGCTTAATATTTTGAAATTGAATTTAAAACAGGAATTACATCTAATATAGTAACTATAAACCCACCTCTATAATCCGTAGAACTGCCAGGCTATCACTCAAAATATCCCGTGGCATTTCGGTCAGTCTTATGGCACATAATTTAATGCAACTTATTAATTTATAAAGTTAAATAATAACACCATCTTAAATATACATTGTATCTACAAGTTACTTCACATTGTTGTTGTCGGTCTGTAAAGAAAGAATTACTATAGGCTAAGATAAATACGAATAACGTTATCACATATAAAGTAAATAATAATACGACCAAAGATCGATTAGCGTCGAATAACAATGCTACTATAAATAGGATGCTATAATTATATGTACATAAATAGAAAACTAAAAAATTTAGAAGACAACATTTGTAAAATTTACTAATTTTGTATAGAACATTTTCTATCAATAACAGCAAATTAAATTAACGCAAAAGATTCTGCCTCTAATAGATTAATTATACGTACATTAAACGCTCTTTAATACATAGTAGCATAAATTGTTATACTTATCGCACCGCGTTATTGCCTTTCATATTATTTTAAAGTTGTTTTTAAGAACTTTTTTGGTTTTTTTTTCATATTCAGATGAGTGAGGTGATTACAAGATTCGGCAAATAATCAAGAGTTGAGACTTTGAGATTTACATTGAACATAGAATAGAAAGAGGGAGAAAACTTATTCGTTCAGAAAATGTATAATTTGTAATAAAACTCTATAGTCTATAATATACGGGCCGCGCAGACGATTAGGCCTGTAACTTAATTCAATATCTGTGGTTCTGTGGATTTGTGGAATTTTTTTGTTTATTATCATAAAATATACAAAAATAATCGTAATCAATCGTGCTTCACACACTCCTGTTTATACGCTATAAAAATAAAATCATTGACACAAAATGAGTAAGAGAAACAGCATTGTTGAAAAGTTCTTATAAGGTCTCTCTCTTTTGAAGGCACTCCCCGAGTCGATATATCGAGCGGCGTTCAATTTCACGGTTATTTTGAAGGAAAAGCCAAGCTAGCTACTAAAAAATTCGGTGTCCTAAGCCGAGCGAGACGCATCACATGGAATACTGTTCTCACCTCTGAGCATTCGCTTTCAACGAAGAGCTGCTCGAATCGTCAACGATCAAATCCTGTCCGATCGACTCGACTCTTTGTCCTTGCGAAGGAATGTTGCATACCTTTGCATTTTCTATCGTATATATAATGGGGAGTGCTCTGGAAATTTTTTTGGATTGATGCTGCACCTGCTGGTGAATTTCACCATCGTACAACTCGTCAAAAAGCCAAGTACCATCGTCACCACCTTGATGGTTGCTGGTCCACAACTGTAACGCACAGTTGTGGACCATATGACCAAATTTCTGATAGTGCAAGTTGCCAAAAGTTGAATGCCCTAATTATAACAGTCTTGTATTCTCTTTTCTATTGATTTACGTAAAGATTAGATGATATTTTGTTTTTAATGCGAAAAGTTGAAAAGCAAGCAGGCAATTTCAACAGCGTTTTCAAAAGTTCGCCCTGGTTACAACACTCACCCGATCAAACCTGAAAGTACTATACTTCCATTTCACTCCGTTTTTCAGGCTTTGGTACTTCCCCGTACGACACTGCCAGAGCTAAAGTAAAAGCTTGAGTGGCCTTACCCCAGTAATATACAGTTTTAGGAGATTAATTTAGAAGATGTTTTCTTTTTGCTCTCAAAACAATGTCTGGAAAAAGACGTCTATGAATGCCAAAGATAATTCAGATTATTTTTTATAGTGCTTATCTCTGCAATTAAATTTGTTGAAAAAAGTCGAAACGCTTTTAGCCGCTGCTAAAATCGAACTCACATTTTAGATGTTTTATCCACTGAGCTATGTTACTAATTCCCATACTGACGAAAATCTCATCAACTTTTATCTACATTGAAATATCCTATGGTATTTTAGAAAATACAAACATTTTCAAATATCGTTCTAAAACGATAATTCTAAAGAAAAATGTCGCCATCGCCATATGAATTTTCTTAGTGCTAATCTCTTGAGATGAAACTTGTTTAAAGTAGAAAGAAGGATGTACTAATTTAGGGCGCGAAAACGTGGATTCCATTCTCGCAACAGTGAAAAGTTTTCGAATTTTCTTTTACTAATAGTATTTCAGATTGATCTAATATTCAGAATATTCTTAACACATAATGTTTTTTTTTTATCAATATTAACAAAAAATAAATTTTAACAAATATCCAGTACAGAAACCTTTTGTCTACTTGAAGATATTAAAATATAACAGGGTTAATCCAAAGCTATGGTTAAAATTAGCTTCCGCTACAAGTGCTATTGTTTCACAACTTTTTATAGATTATATTACAAAATATAGCAATTTTTATAAAAAAATTAATCTAGTACAAAAGAATAATAGTTTTTTTAATTACTGTTATAATTAATTTTTAAAACAAGGCACTAGTAGTTTTCTTTTGCTATTTAGTTTTTAGTTTGATAATCTAGTAAACTGTTATGGCGTTTGTGTTCTGATACACAACGCATATTCATATCTGTATTGAACCGTATAAAATACATGTATCTTAATATGGTGAAATATTGGTAAAATTACGCAGTTTCTCGGAAAAAACGTTCTTCATTGAAATATAAAGCTCTCTATTAAAGGGAATCGTTTTTAGGTTATGTTTCCATCTTATATAGGTATTTTAGGTGGGTTTCAGTGAAACAGGATATCAATTACGTGTTTTTCTACAGGACTGTTCTGCATAAAGTGATGTCTGAATGAATTTCTCACGGTTTCTAGATATTCAGTCATGGTGGGAAGTGCCCAGTATCGCGTATTTTTGTTCCTTGTTCAGGACCGCATTCAATCTTCTAGATTTTGACATCGAAGTAAGTATTGACCGTACATCACACAACCATTCACATCCTTTTTGATTCCATTTATTAAAATATGTGACATCATGATTTTAACGATGAGGATGGTAATATTTTAGGAATTGGAAGAAGCTCTATTGACAGATGGCACAGAGGATTCTGCAAGTTCGCTCTTGACCGAATTGATAGTACGACTGTTGAACGGTTGTTTAG
This sequence comes from Iphiclides podalirius, assembly GCA_933534255.1. NCBI lineage: Eukaryota > Metazoa > Arthropoda > Insecta > Lepidoptera > Papilionidae > Iphiclides > Iphiclides podalirius. The sequence continues at coordinate 1,500,428 of OW152813.1, read as the reverse complement.
GCAACAATGATATCTCTGCATTTAATTATCAGGTGGATTAAGCTCAATTTCAATCTTATTAAATTTTCGATCTTCTTAAAGATAAATCTTGATTTTAGAATTTATTTAAATATTCGTTGTAGATGTATTTGAGACGCCTATTTAGGCGAAAATGTCAAGAAACTGGAAGATACAATCCTTTTAACACTGATATTGATTTTCAATTTCTACCCCTCCGCACTAAAGTTGAAATTCTGTATGCACTGTGTGACTTTCGTTTGGATGCTGAAGATGTTTTTGATTTATTTAAAAACTTGGAAGCAGAGAGTTTGAGGGTTGAACCACTTGGGTATGTTTATAAGTTTGTTTTGTATTTGTTAAAAAGTCTTAAATAGTTAAATTGAGTGGAATAAGCATCAGACCTTATAATTGGACAATAACAAATATTGCAGCTGGGATGATAATGATTCAACATATTGGTATTTTTATGGAACAAGATTATATCGTGAAGATTATTTAAAGAAACCAAAAGGTAAAAACAAGAAGAAAAAAAGCAAAGAGAGTAGAAAACGTGGGTGGTTCTATGGTGATGATTGGCTTGATGACGAAGAGACTGAAAGAGTGTGGCAAGTGGTGTGCTTTACTGAGGAAGACTGGACCCACCTGACAGAGAAGTTTAGTAAAGCAACCAGCAAGGTTGAGAAGGAACTGTTTCGATCACTCTCTCAGAATTTCTTGCCAGAGATACCAAGACTTTTCCAGGAAAAAGAGCGTCTTCAGCGAAAAAGGTATTTATTTACTATACAAATAATATAGGTTACTTTATAGTAAAATGAATAATATGTTTGTTTCCTTTTATGTTTAGATATATATTTGAAATTATAGTTTGTACTTTTTATCTATTTATTTTTATCTATCTATTTGTTTCATGTTTTTATACAGTTTTCAGAAATTGCGAATTTTATACTTAATAGTTTCTAGTTAAAATATGTAAAAATACCATACTTTTCAACATGAGCAATGGTGCAACAAGGCATTTTCACTATTCAACATACCCAAATAGCTCTGCGAATACTTAAAATGGGTTAACTTTGTCCTCACAATTTACATTATTACTTGTAACACATGTTAGGTATTCCAGTGCATCTCAAATAATTATGAAGACGTTTGAACTTAATGTGTATAATGTTTAGTACTAGAGTATCTTTACAACTTATGGATTTTATTGCATGTATTCTGAAAATTATGATTATATATATTTATTACAATTTTCAGAATATTTAGTGAAGAATGTCATTTTGAATTAATGTAAAATACAAGTGAAAAAATCCATAATTCTTATCCATTGGAGAACTTAAATTGTATAAACTTTTTTTATTCTTATGTGCTTAAGTAGGCCCTATGGAATCCATAAGCAAAATTCATATGCTGGAAATGTAATAAGTTCTTCTAATTTCTTCCATACCAGTTTCTGTTGAGAGCTATGATAGCTCAGTGTCCCTATCAAGAAATCTGAGTTCAATTCCACAACACCATCACAATTTCGTATTTTATATAAAGAGATTACAATTGCCACCCAATGTCTATTTGCAACACCTGTAGGGTTGCACCATGTGTCCTATACCTACCACCTTTATTATAGTGGACCCTGGATACCTTTGGATTTTTAACAAAATGCAGAAGTATATCTATTCCCCTTCACAATGGTGTTCTGTGAGGTTGTGGTACTTCCCAGGATGGACCTGCCCATTCATGCAATTGTGTGGCCCGAACAAAACTAAATGAAATTGCTTGTTGTAATTTTAAATGCTGTTTTATTACATTTTTGGCGGTTAAAGAAACATTTATTACATTTTTGGTGAAAGAAAACATTGTGAGGAAACCTGCATATTTTTAAAGTCATTGAACAGAAATCTGCTAATCCGCAATGGGGTAGCATTGTGGACTGCCCTAATACCCTCTGGGTGGAGGAAGCCTTTGCCTAGCAATGGGAATTGTATAGTCTGTTACTTTACTTTATATTGGTTTCCACAGATCAAATATGGTATTTTTCTGCAGGTGACAAATATTATGTTTATTATATAGCTAGAAAATTTCTATTTTCATAGCCTCTTCAAGTCTTAAAAGCATTAAATATTGTAAATCATGTGTAAAAGAGAAATGAATCTGCTTTGCTATTTAATAATGGTTAATAATCAGTTGAGAGTAAAGTTCATGGCTATTTATAAATATCATGGCATTGTTTACGGTCTAATAGTTGAGATATGTATGAATTATCAAAGTATGAGTAATGTATTAGAAATAATATCAAATTGTAATAGATAACATAAAAATAACATATTTTGCAAAGTATGCGAATTTGTTAGTCTTATTTATTATTTAGTCTTACAAACTTTCTTGGAAATATTTTTATGTTCTTAAACATATATTGGGCAAGGCTTTCAAGATTGATTTTTGAAGAAGTAACTTATCCGAGCGGTACTTTATCCGATGTACCTGGGCACGATCTTGCGCTTGCTTTGCGTTTGATATTACGGCGTGATGCCTTTTTCTGTTTTTGTATCGATTGTTTGTGTATTGCATGTACTGAGATGCAATGACTTAACCTGTGCGTGTGGTTGCATTGAAGGCTGCTGGAGCTGGCCCCGCGGCGCACGTCCAGCCGCGTGTTGCAGAAGATCAAGCAGAAGGAGGAGGAGCGCAAGCGCAGCGCTCATGACCACGCACACCTCCGCAATAGGAAGCGGTCGCCGGACCTCGCCCGGGATCATAGAGCACGGAGGAGAGAGCTGCTGAGGTTACTTGTGTTTTTGACAATAAGGGAAAGCTGACGGAAAAGGGGGTGTTCATTAAAAGTGTACCTTTGTTACACATTTTATTATTCCCCCAAAATGAAGTGCTCATTGTGAATCATTTCACTGAACGAATCAGTGCAATTAAATGTGCTAATTGTTCATATTTTATGTAGTGCATCTACAATGTAAGTCCAGAATCTTTCTAGCTCTACTTGAAAAATATATATATATATCTATATCCCACTTATTTGCTAAAAGGAAGTGATGCGAACCAATTAACACTACTTTTACGAACCTGTGTCTGTTATCGCCGCACTTAATGCAATCCAAAGAACTTCAATGGATAAACTTCATGTAGCCTTGCTGTTATTTTACTTGCAAAGTAATGTTTACTTTTAAAACGGAATTAAAAGTTAAGAGAAAATTAATTCAATATATTTCACATAGAAAATTGAAAAAATATTTTAAAGTAAATCAAAAAATCTTTTTAAAATACTTTCAATGCTCTTTTGTCATTTTCATGTTTTGTTTCTATTTATGTGTTGATTCAATCCACATTTTTAAAATGTATGTCACCGCGTCAACGGAGTTACGCAGTTTCATAAAAGGTTATCTGAATTAAGCGGACTTGGCGTTGGGTGATGAGTATCGAGACGTAACTAGTGTAGTTTTGAGACGGTCTATTGGGCGTTGTCGTGAAGAAGAAGAAGAACTCGAGTGCAATAAGCAATTAACTAATTTAGATTGTTTGACAGCCAGCTCCTATGCTCCTGTACATACAATACACGCTGATCTGTCCATCATACTAATACATGCACACGGCTCCTGTTCGGCGTCTTTTCCCGGGGCTTTATTAATAAATAATAGCTAATTGGTAAAAATTACGTCTAAATTGGTTAAAATATTACGGTACTTGCGTTACTTTACATCTAAGACATTGCCGTTTTGTATGAAATAAGTCAGTATTTTTTTTTATTTCTGTTATTGAAGTAATCACGCATGCAATTGATGCATCTTTGCCAACGCAGTGGTAGGTTATTGATGCCCTTCCTTAAAAATAGTAGTGGAAAAAGTAATAGTCGATGGAGAAGGTAGTACTCTTGCAGCTTGGGGACTGTCTGTTGTGCAGTATGTGCACTAGGTGTCGCGCGTTGTCGCGAAGGAGCAGCGGGGAAGATCGATTGACCAAAGCTGGTTGGAGATGTGCGAGCCCTCTCCATTAGAACTGAAGACAATGTATTGTTCTTATAGAGATATCTTAATTTTTTATAATTACATAATTTTTTATAGTATTCGTTATGACGAAAAAGGTTCGAATGTAATGAAAATACAAAGCTAATCGAAAACATAAGATTTATTTTGTAAAAAGAATTTCATGTTTTTAAACAAAATTAATATAAATTTTGAATTCACAGCCAATCAAAACTTGTTATATAGTTCAATTTGAGTTTGAAATATAAAAATAAGAATAAATTTTCAAGAAATACACGCTTGATATAAATACTAGGAACAAACATAAATTAATTCTATCCACTACAAGACTGCATAGCATGTGTAATTATTTTATGGGACAATGTATAAGTATTTACAACATAATTTTGAAAAAAAAAAACCGACTTCAAACAGGGAACTAAAAGCATTTTCAACATAACCTGTAATATTTGAGCATTGCGCTCGATTTCTCTAGGATGCCATCATCAGATCTGGGTTTCCTTATCATGGTACCACCCTTGGGACATCTCATTTCCAAAAAAAAATAATCATCAATATCGAATTCATAAATGACGAAGGTATCCCCGAACACACATAAAAAAAATAAAAATATTTACGGTCGAATCAAACCTCCTCCTTTTTTGAAGTCGGTTAAAAACACAGTAAATGTTCAAAATGTATCAATTTCTAGATTCAAAAAAGTATAAAGGAATGTTTGTGTTATAAATATTAGTGGGTATTTATTAAATGATAACACAGTGTAAATTAATTAGCCACTCCAGGCTCTTCCAAGTGGACGGACTTTAATATGTTGTAAACATGTTGTCACTGCTAAAAAAAAAATATATTGCTGGACAATCAGTGTCTGGCCGATTTGCCTCAGTTCAGAGGCTTTTTTCAGAACCGGTATTAGTACTTTGACGATCAATAGATAAGTAATACTTTCATATTGAATAAAAATATTAGAATTTCATAGGATCAAATTGCTAGTCATTCGCTAAACGGATGAATTACATAGTCCAATTTTAGTCATTCGATTATCGGATGAATAAAATGTGTTAGTCGTCCGACTATCGGATTATTATACATATAACCTTTTTAGACTGAAGCTAGTTGTACGGCAAGATTATTGATTAGAAAAATGTTGTACAATGTTTGTGTGTGGCTCTGGAGCTGCAGATGTTATTTACTGAGGGTTCTTATAGCTCTTTTCGTTCGTACAGTCCAGGGACTTGCATGGTTATGTTGCACTTGGCCGTTGGTAAGAACTCGTAATATTATTTTGGGTTTAAAAAAAGTTACTACAACCAAAAATCTTTAGATGTTAGATCCTGTCCATTTTCGTTTACTACCACTATTTTTGCGTAACCACTATATTATTATTATTAACGCACTATGGTGTTGTTTGTGCTGAAGTTCTGTCCACTCTTGTTATAGTGGACTGACTGATGTTTTGAAACTTCCCGTAGGTCCAAATCGGAGACATCGGACTCCTCGGAGGAGAGCTCAGAAGGCGAGAAGGAAGAGATGCCCCAAAAGGTCTCAAAGCGGGCCAAGGTATCGGCGAAGCGCTCCAAGAGCTCGGGCGCCACGCAGAAGGGCGAGCCGCCGCCGGAGCCCTCGGAGCCTTCGGAGCCCTCGGAGCCCTCGGAGCCCTCGGAGCCGCCGGTGCGCACCGGCCGCAAGACGAACAACTCGCTCGCCTGTGCCACCGGACAGATCCTCATACCGGACTGCGACGAGCCGCCCACCGGCACCAGGAAGAAATTGAAAACATCGCAGATGTTAGTGCCTATCTAACACATAGACCAGTTGAACAAACGGTGGCCACGTCAATATACAATGTTTCTATTATAACTATTCTTATCATTAAACTCTGGATTTTGGTATTTTAAAGGATTTACTAAATTAAAATTTGTTTGGTTTTGGCCATTTTGTATGTTCTGTTCATTACAGATTCGGCCAAAGCGATGAAGATGTGCAGATCGACATGTACAAGGTACTCGAGCAGCTGACCGCGCACGACGACGCGTGGCCTTTCATGGACCCCGTGGAGGAGGAGTACGCGCCCAACTACTACGCGGTGATAAGGCGGCCCATGGACCTGCGCAAGATGGAGGAAAGGCTCGACGCCGGCCACTACACGGACTTCGAAATGTTCAAGGCCGACTTCAAGCTGATCGTGAACAATTGCCGCCTGTACAACGGACAGGACAACGGTGAGGGCGCGCCCTTCCCTTAAACACCGCATATTACGCTGCAGAGTGCAGAGCTACCTTGGTAATGGTGATATTCGCTGGCGGATATTATATGTCGAGTTGGCCGGATTACTAGTAGAGTATGAAATAATACATACAATACAGTATACTTGACATTATTTCATAATAGCATTACTTTAAACATAATTCATTATTTCTGAATAAAATAAAGAATACATGAAATATTCGTGAGTTATTTGAAATGGAATGGAATGGAAACTTTTGGCCCAATTATTTGCGCCTAATTGCGCTTCTATAAAATTTACGAGCGCGTGCCAATGTTAGAGCTCACAGATATGGTATAAAAATATGAACCTATGTACAGCTCTACCTGACTACAGTGTTAGTTCAGAGCTGGTGGCCATTGAAATTTAAACATAACATGTTATTAATTTACTGGTGTAGTTAAATAGACCTTTCACCCAAATCCACTGTACAAATTGTAAAAAATTTCATTAATTACCATTGATATATTAATGGGTCAATCATTTAACGTTGTACATTTCTTGTCGTCCGGATAGAATACACTACGATGGTGGACAACTTGCAAGCGGCTTTCGACCGTCTCACCGAGAAGTACATTCCCCGCGTGTCGTCCTCGGACGAGGAGATCGCGGTGGAGTACCAGCTGCCGACGCCCTCGCGCAAGCACAAGCTCAAGCCGAGCGAATCGCCCGTTCGCCACAAGAAGCAAAGGAGGAACACCCACACCGAGACGGGTATTTTTTCTTTATCTCACTATTACAGGGTTTTGTTATTTTGCTTTTTTTCATTAGTCAAGTACGCTAATCGCGCTATAAGTGAAACTCCGGATTAGTTTAAGCATGCTGCTGCATAGTACCTACGAGAGATTGAGATTATTATAGCATAACGTGAGGCTTATTAAGTTATTGCATAGCTTTTATCGCGGGCTTTGAGCGCGGCGACCAATCGGCGAATCAAGAAATTCCGTATCGAAAATAAAACCTAACACCCCCCACTCCGCCTACCATGTAACTCGGCCGAGCGTTCTCTTAACTTGTGTGTCTGAACGAAGCTCGCACGAATGGTTATTATAATATTATATTTTAAACGACATTAACTTCTCATTTATTCAATAAAAAAAATTGTAAAAAAAGAAAATTGTAAAAAAAATTGTAAAAATAGAAAAAAAATCGAATTAATATCAAAGAAAAAAAATATAATTGCATAATTCAATAAAAATGCTATGCAATAGCTTTGCCGCGGCAGTCCCCGAGTGCCACAGGTTTTTTTTAATAGTATTTGTACTAAGTTTAAAAGTCATCTTAATGTTGATGATGTTTCTGATTTTAGTAATATTGGATTCTGTTATAGCTATAAATGTCCAGATAAAATATATTTTTACAGGATAACATGTTGTTCACGATTTATAGAGCTTTATATATTTGGCTTCGAGACCTGTGAGATTACAAAAACTTTCAACAGAATATTTTATTTACCTAATTGAGCTTAATAAATAATTTGATCGTACTTTTTATGTACTTAAAATTACAATACAACGACATAATAATAGTTCCCCTACTATTCTGCCAGCATGCTAAATGTGTTTTTATTTCCTACCCTTTCAAGACCTAAGGAATCGTGAATATTCCATATTAAAAAGAAAAAAGTTTATATGATGTATCTCTAGTTTGAGGTGGCGGTAAAAAGAGGTGGAAATTGGAAAAAAAAAATTTTACTCGAGCTTGTCAGAAGTTCAAGAGGATGTTAAGTGAATCCTAAAAAATTTCCTATTATAAAGACTGACGATTTGAACGTGACTGACGATTGAAATTCACAGGCGATTTTTCAGAATGCAAAAAAAAATCGTGACATTGAAATACTCGAGCGCATCAGATTTTTATACAGACGGTTTAGCTTGATGCACTGTTCATATTCTGACAATTTTGTGAAGTGATTTTTTAAATCTGACAATTGAATAAAAATTTATTCGTTTTTCTAGTTTTTCTCCACAAATACACAACATTTGTTATTATCACTATCGTCACTAATTATGTTAACATATACATTAAACTCACTGCATTTAATTCATAAAATACCTTGTGAAAACACAAGAAACAAAATGAAGCATTGTACATAGACGCGTTGTTGTGATATGATGTTGTGATCAACTGTGATGGCATCATGGCGCCAGAGAGTTGTGTAGTAGTGCGAGAGAGTAAGACATAGAGAAAGAGTGAGAAAGGAAGAATGGTGTTGGGGAAATACATAGTTCTCTGTAGTTGTAAACACTAACCTCTATTGATAATTTTAGATAGTTGTGCTTAAGAAAACCGGCAGATTATGTTATTCCTATAATTATTAAATATTTTTCTTTTAAAAGAAAAAATAAACCGCGCTGGAACATTTCGAGGTTATGATTTTTTTTTGCAACTTTGCAACTCGCTTATTTTTTTGTCATGTTTAAATCGTGAGATTATTATAGAGATTATATTTTTTTGGAATTTTGGATTGGATTGGTGGAAGTTCATAACAAGGTACAAGGTTTATTTTCTTATATTAAACTGTCGGGCTCAAGTTACTTCCAAAATCCCCGCTTAGGCTTGAAATTATTATTTTATTAACAGATTTGAACAATTTATTTAAAAACCAATGAACCTTTTTTTTTTACTTTACTTGATACTGGGCAATGGGATGTACAGTAGCCAGTTGGTCTGATTCCTAAAGTTGGATTGAGGACATATATATATGTATAACATAAGCAAATATTTCTAAAATTCGCCCCATATTAAATATTATTCAGTTTCCTGTTCAGACTTATGGTAACCAAAATATGAAACAAATGTTTTACTTAAAATTTTATCTTTCTATATTCGCGACTCCTTGCAACATCAGTGTTTGCCATTAATAAAGATATTCAAAGAAATAAAATATACACTACACCACCGCGCTGGCTTTTTACTCAAGCTTTCAATATTATGCAGGCCACCAAGAAAACATCAATTTTATTTTAATTAAAAATAAAACAATTGAAAGTAAAAGAAAATAGTTCTCATCAAATATAAGTGTTAAACATATGTGTATCGAATTATCTTTTTAATTTTTAATTGTTCTCATTGCAGTTGAACCAAAATCAAGTTCGTCTGAGAAGTTAATAGAGCAAGAAAAGGAAGAGGAACAACAAGAAGAAGAGACACCAGAACCAAGTGAAAAGAAAAAGTCAAAAGAATCTCATAGAAGTAAACAGGGTAAAGAAAAAAAGAAACGGAAGGGTCATCATCGACATGGAAAACATTCCAAAAATCATAAGAAAAATTCACATAAATCTGAGCATGGGTCTAAAAGCAAGCACGGTAAAAAGCAGAAGCATGCCAAAAATAAAGATAGGGAAGGGAAAAAGTCGAAGAAAAAGAAAAATAAGCATCAAGAGCCAGAACCCGTGGTGGAACTGATTCAACGCAGTGAGTCGCAGGAGTCCCTGGAGAGCTCCAGCCGGAGCCGCAGCGCAAGCCCGCTGCCGTCCATCCGCACGCCGACGCCCTCGCCCACGGAGCTGGACCACGTGGACCACGTGGACAGCTTGGACAGCCGGGATAGTAGACACCTCCTCGAGGACCAAGAGCCGCATGACCGCCACCCACATGAGCAGCCCGATCAACTGGCCGACCCGGACTTCTATAAAGACAAATATGATAAAATCAAAGAGAGGAGGCGGCATGCTGCTAAAGACGCATGGGATTCACTTTTTGACAACAAACAAAAAGTAGAAGACAAACCAAAACAAAATTTGCGCATCCCTGAGAAGGAGAAAAATCAAAAGCTAAGAGAGACTATCGAAAAACTTAAGGCAAAACATGAGAAATTCAAAGAGACTTCATTATTTAACAGTTTGTTTTCATCACTGCAGAACGGGGCGGACAAAAGTTCCGACTCAAATACAAGAGACTCGAGGGACTCTGACAAAGGCGACGATGAGGACGAAGCAAACCCTGATTTTTCGGATGACGACGACGATGTCCTTGACAAACCTACTAATAAGAAAGGAAAAAAGAAGAACACCGCCCGAAATGAATCGGCTTCAGTTGCTTTGGAGCAAGCTGTCAAAGACATAAGCAAGTGGTTAGATGACGCTCCGAAAGTTTTTATTGCAAGTTCCCCATCTGACAGTCCAGCACAAACAATATCTACTGAAGACGCGGATAACAGTCGCCAAGATGACGATTCATCACAAGGCGAGAAGCCTTTGCAAACGAAAAAGGAAATAACTCGCAAGAGACCTTCCTCATTGGAACCGAAACGAATAAAACGAAGAGAAATACAAAGGACAATTGACAGATTGCAACCAGGAAAGAGTAAGGGGAACTTATTGACTAATTTAACTAATAAAAACTCTGAAAAACTTGAGGAGTCGGCTCCTGTAAATGTCAATAAAAGGGAAGTGAAAATCGATGAATCGAGCCCGAAGCTGAGCCTCGGATCAGTTTTGCCCTCTGTTGATTTCACCCTCGGCAGTGACCATAATTTCTCGAACGACGACGAGAGAGTCGATGACGGTAAAGAAACTGCCTCGACAACATCAATGGCGAAACCGATCGCGGAAGTATTAAAAAGTGATAACAAAAAGGAGGAGAAACAGCCACCTCCGACGAAGAGAGACGCGGAGGTCGAAACTGAACCGACAATGCCACTAAAACCCAATCAAGAGAGAGCGACGCCCAATTTGAGCGCTTGGTTCAAAGCATTCGGCGCACCTAAAAATACGAGCTCGACTTTAACAACAAAGAAGAAAGGCGCAGACGTCGAGCCTGAAGAGAAAATTCAGGAAGTGTCTGCGACCGTTGATAGTAAGTTGGCCAGTGCTAAACATGGTGTTAAATTGGACTCGGCTAGCGGGCCAGAGACACCCAATCCAGAGAGAGGCGAAAGCCCACTGCCCAGCGCGACAGCCACCCCGATGCAGCGGCGCACCAGCACCGGCAGCTCTGTGTCGGAGCGTTCTTCCTTCAGCCAAGACCTAGACTCGCCACGACATCTGATGTCCCATAATTCCCCTCTACTGCAATCTCCCGCGTCCCCAAGAGTTGATGATTTTCAAAAGATATCCTACCCCATCATAAACGGAACCGTTAGGGCTGGCTTTTACCAAGACACGACGTCCGTCAAGAGCAGTCCAGAGAAGAGCAGCAGCCCACGTGAAATGCCACAATCACCGTATTCACCATACTCTCAACATGTGTACATATCAAATAGCGCAACGGGTTCAGCAACGCCAAACTATTTCGTTGATCACAATAAGAGCCCTCTGCCAACATATGGTCAAAATGTTCCTTCATATTATGATTCATCAAAAGCTCCTGTCGTTGACAAGCCGATTCGTCCACACGATGATTATAATACGCCTTTGGCACCAGAACCATACCAGCAGAACCAATATAATAGCGCATATTCAGCGACTACGCCACGGTATCCGCCGGCTAAGAACTATCCACAATCCCAGATTTCGCCGCAGCCGGATTCGGTGATTGCTAACCCTGTACCAAGTGCTTCTGCTAATAATTCAGACCCTAAAGCAACGCACTTCCCGGTCAAGAAACGAACCTACAATGAGCCTGAACAACTTACCAAAAAGCCTATAGACCCAAAGAATATGTCTCCTGTGCTGTCGAAGAACGATTACCAAAAATTACCGCTGTCTGCGCATCAGATGCCTGTGATATCTACTGCGTCCGTCGACGATATAGCTTTGGCATTAAGTGAAAAATCTGATATGATTAAACTTAATAGTTTACGGGAGAAAGGTGCCGTAGAATACGTTGATAGGCATCTCGCTGAGAACAGAAACGTATATGAAACAAGTGACCATCTTGTCCCAGAGGGCAAAAAAGACGTCGCTATTTCGGATTCGAACAAGTCTATAAGTATGATGAAAGCAGATAATGTCGATATGATTAATATGGGCTATATGAACCCAGAACACGACAGGCGAAATGGCAATGAAATGCACCACGATATAGATTTTGCAAAACCCAGTGCAATAAATCTCGGAATGAACAATCACCAGGCGAAATGTGCTATGGGCGCTAGCAACATGATTCCAGCGCATTCCCATGAGAGGCAGCTCCCTGAGATGAGCATCGGCCAAAACATTCCTCTCGCCCACCACAATCCCTACGAATCCAGTACGTTCTCTCTCAATGACATTGAGTTGGCTAACAAAAAGTTGTACGCTTGCAACAGCACCCCGGCGACTGCCGCAATCGATTACGGAAATTGGAAAGTTACGAATCAGGTACGAAAGTCTGATATCATGCCGTCGGATTATTCTACCACATACAGCTCGAGCAACGATGAAAAACAAAAAACGGAAATAAACGTGACCAACTCAGCCGCTATCAACTACAATAAGAATCTACAACAGCAACAGTATAATGCATACAACAATGTACCACGGGCTAGCCTTCAGCGTTCCCAGGAGATGCAGCAAAGCCTTGCGGCTGAATTGCGAATACCGAACCCACGTGGCTTACTTAAGAACGAACACGTGGGCGTGTCGCAGGCGACCGGCGACAGCGACTCCATTGCCAAGAATATCGATGCCGTTGGAAAATCACAAAAAAGTGAGAAGATCGTACAGAACCATTCACTTGCCTCGTCAATTCCCTATAAAAATCCGTACAACGCCCATTCGACCATTCCCCTGGACACATTAAGGAGTTTACCTAGCATTCCTCAGATGCTAGAGCGATATACGAATGATGAGAGATATCTCTCAAGTTTTGCTACGTCTAGCGCACAATTATATCATGACAAATCTTTTCAGATGTTTAACAAAACCTTGCCATCGGAAGGCATACCCATAAGCACTTCCGTAAGCGTATACTCACAGCCATCGCCTTCGATCAGTAAGGAAAGTGGTATGTATAAAACATCAAATATTGCCGCCAATCAAACGGATACAAAACCAAAGGCCAAACGCAAAAGGATGACAGAGAACAAATCTACTTCAATGTCCGGGGGCCAAGCCTACCACACTTCCCCGTGCAGCACTGACATGCTGAACCCCGTCAAATCGAACATGATGCCACCGAGCGCGTTTAATTTCGGTACCAGTACAAATATGGCCCTCGGGGGCGCGCTTTACGGGGACAACGGCGCGTTCTCTATCGAGGACTTCCGCAACAGCACGAATCAACTGATGGCCGCGAATTATATGGCGGCGGCCGTAGCGCACCAACACCAGCAGCAGCAGCAGAGGAGCGGCGCCGAGGCCAGCGCCGAGAAGCTGGTGAAGCCTGCACACCAGGGCTCGGGCCACGGCGGCGGTTCGTTTCCGTTCATCGGCGGGCACGGGCAGGTGCGCGCCGGCTACCCGTTCGTGGGCGCGGACCCCTCCTCGCCCCTCTACCAGCAGTACCTGCAGCGCCACCAGGAGGAGCTGCTGCGCCAGACGGGCGCGCAGATCATGAGCCTCTACTCGCCCGCATACCCGGCCGCCCTCGGCGTGCGCCCGCCGCCCTACGACGCCATCAACCGCCACACGTGGCTCTGAAATTGGCCGACTTCCACGTACCCATGGTATTGGAATTATCTATGAATGTCACAACTGATTTAGGACATTGTATCTGTATTGTTCGTAGAAGATAGCATCTTGTGACCATTCTTTATGAATATTATATTACTTAATCGATATTGCTTACGATCATGACAAATCGTATTAACTGAATAATAGGTGTATGTATATTGGGCTTGTCTTGTATCCTCGATGTTAACCCGCCATTGAATATTGCCCCTTATTCCCAAGTCGACATTATCGACCGCTTATTAACGTAGATGTTACTTGTCCGGAAAAATATATAAAAGCATCTTACTTATATGTCTATGGTTAGAATAAGAGCCCACATAGCCTTTCTTTTAACATATTACTAACTAAAAATATCTTCTGAAGAAAAAAATTGCAGTTTTCGTCGCGTCAACTGCACATCGTCAAGGTGATACTGATTTTTATTATTTCTTTTTTTTTGCGTTAAGTTTCATAGACTTCTGAGCTCAGCTTTAATTTTATACTGAACATACTACTTTTGAGGTCACAGAAAACTCTTTGTTATTTGATCATTTTAAATTTTATGTTACTATATAATTAATACATTACATTGTTATGTAAATACTTATCTAACTTGTTTACGTACAATTTTTTACATATAGACTTCCCATAAGTAAGATTAATTTTAAACTACTCTTGAAAATAGAATTATTAGATTCATGTAAGGTATATATAATTCTCTTCTTATGTAAAAATGAAAATAAAGATTTACAAAATGCAGTTGTTCCTAACTCAAAATTATAAGTCCTGAATTGTGATATGTCCCTGTAAACGTGTAGCATTACACTAGGATTTTGAAGATGTGCTGTTAACTAATATTAGCTTAAAGTGAATGTCTTTTGCTACTATAAATTGAGATATAAACTATCCTATCTCTCAAGTTGGATCAAACTACACATAGTGTGCATAACTTGATTATTATCAGTTCAGTAGTTTAGTTTAGTTCATCCCGGACAAACGTGACAAGAAATTTTTATGTATATAAAAACGGCACCTTCGTGCGCGAGCCCGACCTGCACTTGGGTGGTTGAAAAGGGGCTCTCTAGAAATATTTGTAACGCGCCAATCCGGCCGAATATCGGATAACCCGCCTTTCCCGCTGGAAATCGGGTAACGCGCCTTTCCGGCCAAATACCGTAAACGCGCCTATTCGGGCAGATACCGGATGGCGCGCCTGTTCGGACATATATCGGATAAAGCGTGTATCCAGTTGAATAGCGGGTAATGCGCGTATCCGGGCGGATACCGGGTTAAAATATATACAGCGTGTCTTTACAATCATGACAATAAATTAACATACGTATTGAGGATAAATTTTTAAAATTTTACTAAACATTTACATTCTTTAAACATAAATATTTACAAAGTTATAAAATTTTCCAAAACAACGAATTTTAGAACACCCTTACCTATAAAACTGTAACATAAAGTTCATTTGTAAAGGTCACAAAGCACATGAATGGGTTGAATGAATTTGAAAGAGACAAAACATACTGTTAGAAGGAGAGGCTTGTAATGCGACGCTGTGGCAACGAATGAAAAAGTCTCTGAATTTATGAATCACTTAGTTGAGTCAGTTGTACTTGTATAGGTGTTACAAATTTTGTTTCTTTTTTACTTAATTAGTTTGAAAAATATTTTTTTTAGATATGTATTTATTTACGTTAACGTTTTTTATGATTATTGGCAAGTAGTGTTAGACGTGTGTTCATTTATTGACGCGTTTGAAGACACGCTGTATATATATTTTACAAATTATTTGGAATAATCAATGAATACTATTATGGGTGCCTTAGCATTATCTGCCAACTAAGGATAAGGAACACAATTGAAGTTCTAAGTGGACAAATGTGTTAAGCAATAATTAAAAAATCCTACTTTTTTGCATGAACATTTTATTTTCGTGGTACTATATACCCTTTGTGGGTGTTAATGTTTTAACTGATGATGAATTGATTTATGACTTTATGAGCTTAAAATATGTCAATTCTAATGCGTTACATGGTTGCAGTTAGCAAAGGGGTAAACTGCCAATCATTTGTATATTTCAGATATGCAAATGTATTATACAGCGTGTAGTTACCATCGCGACAATAAATGAACACACGTCTAACGCTACTTGCCAATAATCATAAAAAATATTAACGTTAAACAAAATCCATAATTAAAAAAAAATATTTTTCGAAAAAACTAATTAAGTAAAACAGAAACAAAATTTGTAACATCCTATACAACTCGCGCCACAGCGTCGTATTACAAGCCTCTCCTTCTAACAGTATGTTTTGTCTCTTTTAAATTCATTCAACCCATTCATATGCTTTGTGACCTTTACAAATGAACTTTACGTTACGCTTTTATAGGTAAGGATGTTCTAAAATTCTTTGTTTTGGAAAATTTAATAACTCTGTAAATATTGATGTTTAAAAAATGTAAATGTTTAATACGACTTTAAAAAGTTATCCCCTATCTATATGTGTGTTCATTTATTGTCGCGATGGTAACGACACGCTGTATATCAGCAATCAACAGATATTTTCGGTGAATCATCAACACTGTGGTAGGGCCACGCAACAGTTCAAAGAGTACTTTTATATATCTGAAACAGTTTTCACAGTTTCAACAGTTTTCACAGTTTCAACAGTTTTTACAGTTTCAACAGTTTTCACTGTTGCATGAATGGGCAGGTCCGTCCGAGTAAGTACCAAGACCTCACAGAAGACCGGCATACAGTAGAAGTGTTACACTTCTGCGTTACGTCTGGTGAGTGAGGCAGGCGGGGCCCACTTTATTTAAGGGTTGCCTACGAGTATTACAAATGTCCATGGGCGGCGGTTATTACTTAACATCAGGTGGGTACCGCATCCGGTTTAGACAATTATCACAAAAGCAAATTATACAGGGTCTATGGCTTGGGTCCTTGTGAGTCACTGTGGCATTTTTGAGCAAATAAACGTTTTAACGCTCCCATCGCTGTACATACTCGAGAACATCACATATTTATGTAATAAAATCCACTTTTTTGCAAAAAAATATTCCACATCTCGTGTGGACACTGGAAGTACCGATGTACAGACTGGCTAAAACCAGAAAGTTTCTTGGTAGATGCATTAGCTTTTATAATAAAATAGGCGACATCAACAAACGACTAAGTATAAACAATTTCAAAAATTGTGTAAAAGCTACCCTAACGGCAAGGGCTTCTAATATTGAAGAATACCGTGAGGACAAGGATATGTGGAAATGATTTGCTCTTCATTTACAAGTCCCCTGGCTACTGCTGATTTTAAACCTAAACAAGTTTCAAGTTTGTATAATTGTACCACTAAAAAAAAAAGAACATGACAGTATCAGAATTTCTTGCCGGTTCTTCTCTGGACAGGTCTAGTTTATGAACCAGTGGTAAATTTTTGATGTTCAAAAAGAGCTTAAATTAAGCCAAACTTCTAATTCAGCCTGTAACCAGGCCCGTATTTTTGATAAACCAGAACTTCTTCGCTCAATTTCATTTTTATTGAAGTACTTTTTTAAAAGCAGCAATTTGTTGTAATTGGCGGCCGAATATCCTGCGAAACGATGACAAGGTTTGGGCGATTGGCGAATTCCAGGTCCAACTCCAGAAATTAATTTGATCATATTAGATTTAGTATTATTATAACCTTTTTAGCTCTTTTAAAAAAATAAATTTGATACTAATTTACTTTTTCGTTCAAACCAAATATTCAATGAAAGTGCTCAAATTAACCCACGTACCAACATTGTCTCCACAGAAGTGTATAGTAGTAGTGTTTTTTGTTAAATTTTATTTTCAGTAACCAATATTGCTTATGAAGAAAATCTCAATTGTTTACTACCATGCGTTTTCACATGACTTTGACCGAACATCAAACAATAAAGTATAAGCCCATAAGCACAGCTTGTTGTTAAGAACCTTGAAGCAAATGGCTCCAACTAGTTCATGGGTGAATACCGGATGGGTGAATACATGGGTGATTTTTACCTTTCTAACATTTTGATCTTAGATAAACTACATAAGTAACATAATTGGATACAAGCAATATTTTATCATTGATATAACTACTAGTTGTTAGTCTGTCAATGTTTTTGCAGTATAATTGAGTCTGAATACAATCATATGATGGATAAAGAGTGAATACTGATATTCTAAACAAACATATTTTATCAGAATTTTATATAGTATAATTTTTACAAACATTTTTGTATATTATTTATGATGCAATGTTCTTCTGTCCAATATAATAATAAAAAATTTGTCCCTCTTTTCATGAGATATACCATTGTTGACCCATAATTAAATGAAACTATTATTTATTATTTCTTTCAAGAATTGCTTTTACCTGTACAAGATATTTTACCAAAATGTTGAAAAGATATGATTTAAATTTCAATTAATAATTATCATTGGGGGATATTCATTTTTCTCGTCTGCTTGGGTTTATAAATAAAAATATAGATATATATTGCATGTATAAAATAAATATTATGGATAAAAATAAACATATACACATAAATATTTTATATAATACATATATAAATAGGACCCAACCAGACGGAAGCCCTCGGCAGTGGAGACCAAACGGCCGAGGGTTAGGGCGAAAGGGAGAGAAACCGGCGGACGATGCGGGCGGTATCGAAGAGCACCGCTTTCTGCATTTGAGCTTGGAGTGATCTGTTCCAGAGTCCCAGTCGCCTCAGATGTTTAGAGAGGTTGACTGGGATTAACCCATTGGCAGAAACGACTATCGGGATAATTTCGGTCGACACACGACCCCACATGTCGGTCACCTCGTGAGCCAGGTCCAAATACTTTGTCTTCTTATCTGTTTCGGCTTTCAAGGTTTTCGTCATATGGAATGGTAATGTTTGCACGGTGACGGTATAGATGGCTCCAGCTCACCAAAAAAGCGATGCATCCTTGCCCGATACGCAAACCCTCTAGTTTCACTCCCTTTCGCCCTAAGATACACCCGTATTGCGTTTCTGTTCATATCAATATTCCAGTGCAAGGGGCGTATTCCACCAGCGACGGGTGCCGATTGCTGGATCTGAGAGGACCCTGCCGACTATTACCCTATCATTAATAATTATCATAATTATTAATGATAGATTATTGACCAGATTGTACACTACTAATGTTATTACTAGGGTAATAAATGAACTACATTTCAAGTTTGACAAACTTATTTAAACATTTGCCATCATTTCGCTAGCCAAAATTAAGCTCAATATACTAAACATACAGAAATATATTCATTAAATCTATTTATTTCAATAACCTCATAGTACAAGTCTATGTATAAAGAAAATACAAATTAATTCAATAAGCCATTGTTTGTTTAGAGTACACATACACAGGGAAAACATTTACAGATTTAAAGATTACTTTTAATCTGTAAATGTTAAATTAAGGGTATGTACAAACACTTATTTTCAGTGTTAATGATGAGCAAGACAACCCATGTAAAAAAACAATTTATGACAAGTGTTCAATAAGAATTGTATCATGATAGCAGTTGACTTAACGATGGTTTTATTATAAAGGCAAAATGAAAATGTAGATGCAGACCCAATGCAGACAGAGCGGGTTATAACCACTTTCATATGGGCTTAAGAATCTTTCTGTTCCTTTCGCTGTTGAATCATTTCCCGAATGTTGTCGCTACTCTCCTTCAGGTTGTTTTCCAAATATTGTTTATTATTTTGCAGTTCTTCAACGCGCTGTGATAATTTTCCTTCTCTTTGGTAAAAAATATTTAATACCTCATTGACTTCTGTTAAAAGAAACATTCTGCTTATTGATTGGTATGTTTTCGTCCCAGGTGGTAAGGCATCAAACTCGCGTCGGCTGACAATTATGTATTGCCAACTTTGTACCAATTTTTCAATTTGAGCATCTATAACTTTGATTTTTTTACTCGTTTCGCTCATTTTCTTTTGTAAATCTGCGAAAGCTTTTTTTAGCTCCAGATCCATAGGTTTAGCCATATTAAAGCGAATAAATATAAAAACACAGGATGCTCGAAAATACAAAATTGTCTCAGCTAATAGCTAGTTGTATGATTCATGAAAAAGTCAAGTTTTGAGGTTATATATTTTGTTTTTACTTTTCGGCCTCGGTGACAACAGTCACCGTCTTGATGCCTCGTAAAATTTAAATATTATTAAAAAAACTAATGTATGGACCTTACAAACAAGCATTTTTTAAAGAAAACCTTATTTAGGTGGCATTTAAATTATTAATTCCTAATGTAATTCAGAGAGCCGTGATAGCTCAGTGTCCGGGCGCTCGCTTTTAATTCAATATACTCGAGCAACCTGAGTTCGATCCCCGGTGCCGGCACCAATGAAGTTTCTAACTTTAAGTGCTGACTTATCACGTGCTCCGCTGTGAAGGAAAAACATCTTGAGGAAACCTGCATATTTTCGAAATAATAACAAAAAACATATATTTCGAGGATATGTGAAGTCCGCCAATCCGCAGTGGGGCCGCGTGTCAGTGTCAGTCATTATAATACATCTAGGAAGCCTTTAGATTGCATCGTGCTGGTCAGGTTTTATATTTATTTATTTAAAAACCTTTTGCCTTAGGGTACAATAGCGGACTTAAAACCATTATGTTTTCTCTACCAATCAACCAATAAATGAATAAAGAAAATAAGGTGAAAGAGCTAAATGATTGTATTTGATATAAAATATTACGTACTTATAAATATACACGTTGAAAGGATATTACAGCAATGAGAGAAAACAAAAACAAGAGAGACGGACTAAAATGAAAAAAGTGTTTAATTTTGCCGATTATCTAAATAGACTTTTTTGTATAAGAATTTTTTCTTCATAGGAAGTATTCTTGATCTATCATCGCAGTTGAGGCATGTCTGAACATTTTGTTTCTCATATAGCTGTCAATGCTAGCCCAACTAACTAAAATTAAATCGTGGCGTATACTAAGTTTTCCTTTTTTGAAGTTCTTTATTTTTGCGCGTTTGGAAAAAATTATGAGTGTAAAAGTTTTATGATGCGCTCACGCATCGACATCGACATTTTATAGATTATTATAGCAAAGCAAGAAACTTCACGGCATTACCATGCCAACATTTTTAATTTATCATCAATTATCATCATTTATAGTCTTTCACAAACAAAGACTACTCGCACAGAAGATACAATTTTAGTGGTACCTATATCTTTTGTTAAGCTAAAGAAGTATAAATGAATTTTGTATTTACTTCACTTTTAGGTCCTGCATATGGAATATAAGTACCTACCTACTGTACGTACTTTCTACGTTTCTGGGGTAAAGATTGGTCATCGTATTGTAGGACAACCATCCACTAGATGGAATGACCTGCACAAATGTACGAAAAGTAGATACATGATGCACTAGCCTCAGGATCATATTTGTAGTTTGTAAGGGAGACTTATGTTCATCGGTGGATTTTGAAATTTGCCGATAATAGGCTGTTCAATTTTTTTTTTGCTTTATAAATACTTGTTACAATATATGAACGTAGGTAATACAAAATAATGTAGGCATTTAGTAAATGTTCTTTGACATACTAATTGGCGTAGCGGATAGTGACCCTGTGTCTCGCGGCAGAGGGTGTAGCTTCGATCTCCACTACTTGAAGAATGTTGTATGACGAACACAGTGTTTTTCAAATATGTATTTTTTTACAAATGAAAAGTACTTTTAAGTATGTTAACAGTTACCTATTATCCATAGTACAAACTTTGTTTATTTTGGGTCTTGTTAACGTTGTGTAAAAATATGTGTTTATTTAGATTAATTTAGTTTTTAATAATTTTTTTATTATTGACCGTTTAAAAATAATACGAATAGAGTTTCTATTCAATTTTCTGTTAATAATTCGGTTAATAATGATAAAAAAATTAAACAACCTGGGAAAGTCTTACTTTACGTTAAATTTTCAAGAGTCGCTTTCTCTATGGATATATAACGATATTTTGATTTATTTCTGATGCCAAGATTCTATGCATTTATTATATTTTAATTTTGGTATGGTATTGTCAAAAGTAGAATATCCGGTCAGGCTTAGATCTTAGGATCTATTTCTAACCTTAAAATATTTCTATAACATCTTTATAAATTCAATTAAACTCAAATCTATTATTTTATATTCGCAATAATTACTGAAATGACTGAAATATATAATAAGCGCCATAGACAATTCTCGTCATCCCTCTACCGTTTACGACGTCGATTTATTTTTTAATTTTTATCTCTTTCCCTTGTCTATCGGCTCTCTCTCTCTCACCTCTTGAGTGTCTCGAATGTGACATGGCGTCTATCAAGATATATCGCGGCCTCCAATAAAACTTTAATAACAGTGGTTTTGTTTTGCATTTTATTACTGAGGCCGTAATAAATCGTATATTTGCATTGATGGTAATGCATGCAAGGAAACCGCAGCGAATAAGCGATGGGTATGATATGGTTTCTTATGCTTCGGCTCGGCAATACATAGATGGCGGTCGCCGAATGAGTTCTACTGCTGTATATCGTACAAACACACTAAATGTTTTTGTCTATTTACAGGTACTTTGAGAAGCACCAAACCCATCCGTATCAGGTAAGCGATTCCTAAAAATTACATTTTTGTCGATAGTGGAAGGAATCCCGATCATTTAAAGAATTTTCTTTGCAGCTCCTTGATTTTAATACTTCTCGATGTAATAGCATTAAGATTGTTCATTTTCTCCTACATTTGCTTAATTTCACATCAAAATACTTTGACGTTCTCTCCCGACCAACAACTTCTGTAACTGCCCTGCCTAAACTTATTAATAGAGAAATAATTTTTATCGTTTTATTACAAAAAAATTAATAAATATTGCTCAAACCTTTTATGTGATATTTTTTTAGTTGATTATGCTACAATAAATTGTTACTTTTATTGTGGCGTTTATTAAACTAACATAGATTAATGTTAAAATGACAAAAATGTTATTTACAAATCAATCCACATTGGAAACAAAGTCCTAAAACATTTATTTAATTTATTAATAATTTAATTATAAGGACTAGTCCGCCAACCCGCAGTTGGGCCGCGTGGTGGACTATGCCCTGATACCCTCTCTATAGAGGAGGCCTTTGCCCAGCTGTGGGACATGTATAGGCTGTTACTTTTTTTACTTTTTTAATTATAAGGATGATTTTCTCTTTAAATTCTTTGATGTTTGATGACCTACATCACCTATGAATGATTATTAATTAATGTACTGTATGAACTTAAGATTCTTTAAAAAAAAAAGAGATTCATAACATTTTCTTTATTCTATTAGGCTATTATTTGTAAAATGTTTGATGTTTCGTTTTGTGCACAGAAGTACAACTCCAAGACTGAGAGGAGAACTAATGACTACATCCCTGATACACGCTACACACCACTCAGATCACCAAATGGTAATGTGTCAGCGCATGGGCACAGCCACGTCACTAACACTGGCCATTCAACCCATGGACATCACCATTACAGTCACATGCCAGATGATAGGGCACATGCAACATCTAGAAATTCCTATATGCAGAAAGGTCCTGAAAAGGAGAGAGATCGAGACTACAAATCATCTAGAAATAAGTACTCAGGTAATGTTTATTGCAGTAATACTACAATAGCTTTTTATAAAATATTTGGTATCTCCAGTGTTACAAAAAAAAATTGGAGAACATTTTTTGATCATAGGTTGGTCCCAAATGTTTGTCATAACTTATGGTAACATATCCATTATTTTGTTGCTTGACCAATATACTCTTGGATTCCTTTGTTTTTTAATATTGTTTTTTCACTTGGCAAAATTATGGTTAATGCTGGCGTCATAGGACATTATTGTTAAAAAAATTAAAATACTATGAGTATTCCATGCTGATATTAGAATGAAGGACAACATATGAAAATCTGTTTACAGCCCATAAATTTATAAGTAAATCAAAGCAGATAAAATTTTGTAATCCTCTAGACAGCATAAGCGAATGTTTTTTTATTTTCAAATATTGTTATGATGCGAATGTTATGTGTTTTGTCACAAGAATATTTTTACAAAATTTTAAGAAACATTCTATTTTGATTATAGAGGGGATATTCATTTCTTTTTCTTGTCTGGTTGGGTTTATAAATAGAAATTTTTGATTATTATTAGTATGATGTAGAAGTCACAAAATTTTCAGCATAACATTTGGTGCAATTATTTATTTTAAACATAACATTTGATAAATTCCAGATAGTGTCCGATCACCGAAGGAGAAGCGTATTAAAGATAGTGAAAGAGAGAAGAACAACCATGAACGATGTGAATCTGAGAAAAAAAGTAGGACTAGTGGCATGAACTGTAGTGTTAGTAGGAGTAGTAAATATGACAAGAGAAGTGCACCAGCTCCAAGCGTGCCTTCAGGCAGTGAATGGTCAGAACACATTAGTTCATCAGGAAAGAA
Source organism: Iphiclides podalirius (assembly GCA_933534255.1). Classification (NCBI taxonomy): domain Eukaryota; kingdom Metazoa; phylum Arthropoda; class Insecta; order Lepidoptera; family Papilionidae; genus Iphiclides; species Iphiclides podalirius. Next base: position 1,476,152 of record OW152813.1, on the reverse strand, counting down.
GTATTATTATAACTGTATCAGTGAAGTGTCACAGTGGGAGAAGCCCAGGGAGTGGGACTCTCGGAGGACATCATCCAAAGATTCTACATATTCTGCAAGAAGCAGTAAGTTATTTTTTACTTTCATAATAAATAAACTTGTGTCAAAAAACTGCTGTGTTACTTATGCGTTGTTATAGTTGCATACAATAAAACAAATTTTATGTATGCTTCACTATATTTCATAATATTTTTTTGTTTATCTTAATATAAGAGATACTATTAAGCATACAATTAAACTAATTTTATGTATGCTTCACTATATTTTACAATATATTCCTGTTTAACTTAGTTAGAGATACTATTAGTTATCCCTTGAATTTTACCCATAAAATTAGGGGTAACTCTTAAAATCTTCTGATTTGCCTCTCTCTCTCTCTCCCCCCCCCCCCCCCCTTTTATTATCATAAATTTAAGCAGTAATGGAAATTTTTTAATGTGTTGTGCATATTATTATGTTCTGAACAACATCTACAAAAGTTGCTGATTCTGCATCCTTTTAAGTGTTACAGATGTGCTTCTTATTGTCATTTTCCTCTCATCAATTGAGAAAAATTCATGACAATTATGTAATAACATTCATTAATGAGATGTTATTACATAAAATGCTTTATTATTGTGTACACAAACTGCTGTGTGGATTTCTGATAGTGTAGGGATATCAAAGATAAAATATTTCATTTTCAGCTGTGTTATGTCATACTTTACTTCATAATTTGCTGATACTTGGATTTTTAAAATTTAAATGAAAAACATTGTAAGACCAATAATAAAAATCTTGAAATTCTTAATAGAATCATGTTAATTAGGTCATTTAAAACATTTACACCTGGTTTATAAAACACTGATTAATTCAATTCAATTCAATTTTTAATGTAATGGCTCCATCAAGGATAGCTTGATGATTCTGCCAATGTCAAGGTTGAACAAAACAGATAGTAAGTGATATAATTGCCCGGTAGTGTAGGCTTTTGTATGGTAGTTAGAACATCATACTTGACTGGTTGACTACCTGGACAAAAACAAAACAATTTGTTAGAAGATATATAAATTCAAAAAATATAAATAAATAATGGTGGCTAAAAAGTTAAGACAAACAATTACAAGGAATAGAAATGGGGATGTTAAAGCTTTATGTTATTAATACAGAGGAATTTATGAAGTAATTTGACAACATGGGGGTCATTAAGGGTTAAAAGGAATGGGATATTGACAGGTCTGGGGAAGTTGGAAGGAAGGATATCATATAGAGGAATGGTAAGATTTGGACATGAAAAAAACAAGTGTTCCAGAGTACCCTCTGCTAAGCTGCACTGACATAGAGAGTGGTCCAGTATACGTAGTTTAGCTAAAAACACTGGGGAGCAAACATGTCCTAAACGAAGGCGAATTATTACAGAAGTAATTAATTTACTGAAACACTTGTATTTGAAAAACCAGGGCCTAGATGGGATATTAGGCTGGATACTAGCATAGAATCTCCCTTTCACAGCTTTGGTTTGTTGCCATAAATTATTCCAAGTTGCTAGAGTGGCATGGATCCCCTATCACAACAGCTTGTTTGGCATAATAATGGGCTGTTTCATTACCTAGAATATCCATCTGACCAGGAATCCAGGCTAGAACAGTTTCAATACCCTCGCTTTGTAACTTGAATAATATTTCTTTTGTGTTAAGCATAATTGAGGAATGGCGTTTACGGTGGATGGGAAGTTTCTTTAAATCCTCTAGACAACTACGGGAGTCACTGAGGATCAAAGTCTTACGAAAATGGGATTGGTTAGAATCTATATATTTTACTGCTTCTAAAATGGCTACTGCTTCACCTGTAAAAATTGAACATTCTGAAGGACATTTAAAACTTAAAACTACACTGTACTTTGGGATATAAACAGATGCACCAATAAGAGATGAACCTGTATTTGAAGCATCTGTGAATATAAGAACCCAGTCAGCCCAATCATTCCTCACAAGCAAGTTAAATTTCTGGTTAGCATTCAAGGTATTCTTGTCAATGCCAAGGTTTAGAATAATATTGGGATAAAAAATGAAAGCATCAGTACTGGTAGTAAAAAGTGGGTGGTTTTCTAAGCAGAGAACAGATAAATGAGAGGATTTATATCTATTGTAACTATTTACTAATAAAGGATGGGATTTATTTGACCAATAAGGAGACAAGTCAATGGAGCGGGAAAGGAGACTTAAGGATTTTAAAATGGGGTGTGAGGGGTACTGAACAGCATTGGTAGAGAATCTGTCAGCAAGAAACTGTCTAGGGAAGTTTAAAGGAGGTTCATAGCCCCAGTAATTATACTTAAGCACTTTGACTGGATTTTGTCAAGCTTACCAAGAGCCAACTTACTGCATGTTTCCAAAATAAAGCAGCCGTAATCAAAGTGGCTACGTACAATCGCGTTATAGAGGATCTTTTGGGAAAAAGGATGAAAGCCCAACGAACTCCCGACAAGGCTCTGAGGGTGTTGGTGTTTTTCTCACACTTAAAATATATATATTGTAAATGGGGAATACCAGTCATGTTGGAATCAAGGATGACTCCCAAAAATCTTGTCTGACTCTTAAATAAAATTGGTTCACCATCTAGAGATAAATGTAAATGAGGTATATTCCGTTTTCGACTAAACGTTATGCTACGCATAGCATTTAAGAATAGACAGACTTAGGTCTTACACTGATCATCATAGAAGTTAAGTAATCAGCCAAAAGGATGGTTAAACTATTTGAATTGATCATTAAGAAGATCAGTCTGATTGATTAGAAGGGTTTTGACAACTCAAATCACCTTTAAAAAGTCATTTGACAGCTGATTACTTAATATCTACCATGATCATTGTTCCAAAAACCAGACGTTAGTTTTATTATTTTTAAATAATCACTTTCAGATAGATATTATATTGATCACGTATTAGATAAACATTAAAAAAAATTTTGATTATTAACTTTTGCGTTAATATTATAATTTTGTGAATATTAGCCCTTTATGAAGAAGCCCGGACCTCGCACTTCGAAACAGCACACTAAGATCTTTTTGTGTGAACGTGTTTTATTTTATGAGGGAAAGCGGTATGAAGTGACTACAGTCACCCGGCGGTATGGACATTTCGATCCTAAGAGGTATATGCAACTATGGAATACTCATTCCGTTTACCGAATACTCACTCCATTCTTTCGTGGCACCAACGCGGCACTAACGGCTCTTACATCACCAACGTTTACGCAGAGAACTTTACAAACGAACGCACAACCAGTTATTTGTTTGCGCGGTTCCATTCTGGAATTTTTTGATTTGAGAAATGAACCTTGCTGTCCTTTGGTCAGCAAAGATTAATCAAAGGCGATTGTGGAAGCTCATGTGGTACCTTACGAACCTATATACATAATTTTTGATGCAAAATTTGACGATTCATAAGAGCGCGCAAGCGTCTATTTGAATAAATATATCTTTGATTTGATTTGATTTAGATGATACTCAATCTACAGCCGAGCTAGCAGCAGCCTTTGATGTTAGCATCAAAACAACATTGGTCCATTTGCGACAAATTAGCAAGTAAAAAGCTTGAAGGATCGGTGCCCCACGTACTTAACGATCGCCAGCGCGTCGTACGCTTTGACACATGCCTCGCGCTGCTCAACAGGCACAGAAATGAGGGAAATTCGAGCCGAATGTTACGTGCGATGAAAAATGGTTTCTGTTCTACAATCGAAAGCGCTCAACGAGTTGGTTAGATACTGGTCTCGATTCTGGTCCTCTTTGGACACTAAAGCAATTCCCTATAGGTGATGGTGGTCACTGTTTGGTGGTCTAGTGCCGGTGTGGTTCAACACAGCTCTTTACAAAGCTGCATGAGCATTATTAGAGATGTTTACTGTGAATAACTGAAGACAATGGTAGAGAAGCTCGCACACCTGCAACCAGCTTTGGTCAATCGGTCATCCCCGCTGCTCCTTCATGACGACGCGTGTCCCAATACCGCACATCAGACAGTTTTCAAGCTGCAAGAGTTGTGGTTGGAAAATTTGGACAACTTTTTATCGAGAAACAAAATTTAATTCCTGAGAGGCAGAGATTCCTGACAGTACAGAATGCCTTTGAGGAGTCTGTTTGCTCCCGTCCAGCTGATTTTTACAGGAAGGGCAACAGTAAACTACCACAGCGATGTCAAAGATGCGTCGATTGCATGGGAATTCCAGAAATAAAAAGTTTAAAAAAAATAATTTAACTTATTCAATAGAAAACGGCAATTTCATAGGTAAAGACCTAATATTACGGTATTCCGTCTTGAGTGTCTTTCTTTTTGTCAGTTCGAAGCAATGTCCTTCGTCATAGGACGACGTTCTTTATGTGCGCTTTGTGCTTACATTAGTGATGAAATAGGAATAAATGCCTGACAAAAAGCAGGGCATTTTCATTCTTTCTGCCGTTTTTTATAGTTCCGTATCCAAAGGGTAAAATGGAACCTAATGACTAAGACCCCGCTGTCTGTTTGTCTGTCAGTCTGTAATCAGCCCGTATCTCATGAACGAGCAATTCTTGTATATATATATATAATCGGAATCTCGGAATCGGCTCCAGCGATTTTCATGAAATTTAGTATGTGCGTAGATTCGGGGGCGAAAAATCGATCTGGCTAGGTTTTATTTTTAGAAAATGCCCTTTTATCCCTGTTTTCAGGGAATGAAAAATATCATTCGAATATGACAGTTAATTTCGCCGCAAAATAAAATGTTATAATAGCTAGGTCGGTAACCGGGCGGCCCTAAAACAGACCGCCGTGGTTCGTATCACGATCATTTACACACTTATTTTTTTTACTTTTTTTCTATACCAGATCATTTTCTTTATTTTTTATTTTTTTTATTTCCAAAATACATAATTTACAAAAAAAAACCGGTCCTCCAGGTACTAGTTAATGGTACGGAACCCTACGTGCGTCACGACAGATTCCCACTTGGCTGGTTTTGTTTTTACTTGTTCTGCTTACGTTTGTGTAGCACATCCAATCCGGGAAACTGTTGTGAGGGCACCATGCCACCGGCATCGACGCAATATCATCCACGCTAGGTCCACGTGACCGATGCCTTGAACCCGGTGCGTTGTTGTTGAATTACTAAAACGCTCTAAGCCCGCATATAGCGGCCGCATGTATAATTCCGCATAATCACGCTCCCCGGTGGCCAGGCCGACAAGCTCTGTACTAAATATTTCTCAGTTGTAGGGCCATACTTCTGCTGTTGCACGAATGCGGGTACAATGGATATAAAATTAGCTATTCAAAATAGAAATTTTTATTTTTACTCCTTGGCTGGCCTCTTACCCGCCTTGAACGTAGCTCACACGGAAACTTCTTCAGATCGATAAAAGAGTATGGGCAGAGCTTTGCGCTCATATAAGTTAGGCACTTATCATGTAGAAGACTTGGTCATATGGTAGTTTTAATAAAATAATATAATAATTAACGTATTACGTTAAAATATATTATGTTAAAATAAATAAGAATAATATTAAAGTTTTCCGACTTAAAGTAACTACAGACTACGCCATTTGTACAGTTGACTGTTGACGAATTGTAACTAATATAAAAGAAGTTAGTTACACAAAATATTTAAGAGGGTACACTTTGTAACGTTTATTTATGAAAGAGGGTTAATTAAGGGGTATTGATTTAATAAAAGATATATTTCTGTTAAGATGTTGTATTTTACCCTTCAGTTCATAGTTACAATCCCTTGACTGGCTCAGATACAATATAGTTTAAAAATGTAAATTAATTATAAGTTGGGCGCCTTGTCTGTTAGGAACAGACTGTTGTAATAATTACAATTAAGTATTTCAGGGAGTCGTGAGTACATAGGACCTACACATTACTTTGTGCGACCATAAAAAGGTTAGATAATTAAATTAACTTGAGATTGTAAAAGTTATGCAATACAATTGAACTACAAAGTCTAATTCAGGAATATATTTTAAATCTATTTCACCGCAGACACCTGCCGTGTGTGCACAGGTCAGCGTTCAGCTCAGAACCAGCAGAGAGTCATTCCAAGTGTAGTGAGTACAGCCACACTGTTGGGGGTATGTAGGAGACCTCCTGCCAACAAACGCTACATTGTAGAACAAACAAAGGCAGGGATATGAATCTACCTACAACTATGAAGATGTGAAACTGGAGGTAAAAAACACTATTTACACACTATCGAGCAGCAGCTCAGACCAGCTTGCCAGCCACCTATGACTTCAGCATCCACCTGTGATATTCGAAAAACCAACCTTAGAATAGAAACACGAGACAATAAAATTCTCAACCTACCTTCATGTTAGATTTTTAAATACATTCTCAATGCAAGTCTTTTACAATTTTAGTAGGGAACCAGTGAAAATTACCAAATATCTTACCACGAGGGATAACAAATCCAGCAAAGAGTTCCCAGACAGGAATCACACAGATAACACGACCAGGAACGTCTTTTACTTGAAAGGAGAAAAAAAATTGAAACGAATAATGAAGTAATAAGAAAGACCTCTTGTGAGTGATCATCGAGTAAAGAGTGAAATAAACAAGGAAAGGAGGGAGACATTGACAGATAGAGTGCAGATAGACAGACACATACGAGGGCTCATGGATAAGTTCTTTTAAAAGCTATTTATAAAACTTATCCATATCTTTATCTTTCAAATAACGACTGTCAAAAATTCAGCAAAAAAAAAATAACAAGTTTTTTCAGTTTAACCATTGTTTCACTGTGATCACTCGTAAATTTTCAAATTCTATGGAAAAATCTGAATTTCGTGTCGTTAAGAAACATTTTCTTATGAATGGTTGCAGTGCTGCACAATAAAAACTGAACTTGATTCTGTTCTTGGTTTTAACGCACCAACGTTGCAGAGTGTTTGTAACTTAACGGTGGTAAACTTTAACGGTGGTAGGGCCACGCAGCAGCCTTGGCTGTTGCACGAATGGGTAGGTCCGTCCGGGTAAATACCACGACCTCACAGAAGACCAGCGTAAAGTGGAAGTATGGCAAATACTTTCGCGAACTCAAGGAGCCCAATTTTCAAAAGGTTGTCAACGTATCTGTAACCCTCGGTTGTAGCAGATGTCCGTGGGTGGCGGTATTCACTTACCATCAGGTGAACCGTCTGCTCGTTTGGGAACTATTCACATAAAAAAAACTGGAATAATGATTTTAAGCGTGGTCGGTCAAGCACGTCTGATGCTCCACGCTGTGGTCCAAATTGGTCCCAATCGAAGCCCCTACTCAGGATGTTGTTGAAGAAGTCTATAATATTGTACTCGTCGACCGCCGAGTTAAGTTTTGTCAAATACCTACCTTCTGCGTGAAGATTAGGTTATGACGAAAGCTGTCTGCACAATGGGTGCCACGTTTATTGACAATCAAACAAAAACGCAAACGAAAGCGAATTTCAAATCTGTGGATATGATGAAGCGTAATCCTCAGAATTTTTTGAGTCGAATTGTCACTGTGGATGAAACTTGGGTCCATCATTATACACCTGAATCAAAACAGCAATCAAAAATATGGATGGCGACTGGTGAACTTGACCCAAAGAAGGCCAAGATTGTTTTCTCGGCTGGAAGGTGATGGCGACAGTCTTCTGGGATATCGAAAGAATCATTATGATTCATTACTTGGAAAAGGGAAAGACTATCACTGGCCGTTATTACGCAAAGTTATTGGACCGTTTCAATGCAGAATTGTTGGAATAAGTTCTTGTTCAACGAGACAATGCGCCAGTGCACACAGCAGCTATTGCAATGGCCAAAATCCACGAGTCGAGCTTCTAGCTGGTTCCGCATGCCCCGTATTCGCCGGACCTCCGTGCGATTATTACCTATTCCCAAATCTGAAAAGATAGCTTGGAGGGCAAACATTTTTGCAAACATTTAATTAGCAAACATTTATATATATATATATATATATATATATATATATATATATATATATATATATATATATATATATATATATATATATATATATCTCTCCTCTCTATATATATATATATATATATATATATATATATATATATATATATATATTCGACCTACCGAAAAAAAAATTTAAATCGACCTACGGAGGAGGCGGTATAATAAATGTTATAAGTAAAATAAACATTTAACAACGTTTATGTAAATAGTCAGTATGATATCGTAAAGCTTAGATAGTGTTTGCATCACCGGCGTAAAATATTGTCTGTCACGGGCATCGACCGGTGCTTTGTATGTACAATTAGTATAAGGACACTACCAATTCAGTATGTCTATTAAAGTGTTGAAGTAGACGTACCATCAGAGAGCCTCGCTCACTCATATACATATAACAAGCCCTTAAGAACAATGGGTAATGGGAAAAGTTGCATTTCAAGTAAAGTTCAGTTCAGTATACAGATCCGACTTACTGCGTTTGGGTGCTGGGAGTTAGAGTTCCTTCAAACTCAACTTTACTCAGTTTAAGGGAAATGTCTTTGCATAATAGGGTCCGACTGAGACCTCGCTCCCATTCATTCTCGGCTGGAAATCAGACCGAACTCTCGATCTAGTTCTCGGCTTACAAACACCGTGTGTTCTCTGTGTGCTGTAAAACGCATGTTTTTTCATAATCAATTCTTTAAATTGTTATCTATATCTGGGTCATGGAAATCCTAAAGAAACTAATTAAAAAGAACTGGACTATTTATTTGAGTTTTAAAATATACACCATAATTGTTGTTATAATTACATACTTTCTGACAAGTTTTCGCTTTTTTACCATGATCTATTCATATATTCAGGTATTCTATATAACGAAACATTTGTCTTTTTGTCGTTTATCTTTTTTATTTTTTTTCTCGATTTTGATGCCGAGAGTACAAGATCTCCGTCTAATAAGATGGAGGTCTTTTACTACCCGATTTATCGATAGTATTAAAATCAAAATCTTATTTCGAGTTATTCAGAAGTTATGAGTAATTTCTCTTATATCCTGATTCATAAACGGATTTTTAGATCTAGGGTTATCGCTTCATCTTACATATATTATTTATTTTTTTACTTTGTTGGCTGTAGTTTAATTGAAGATTTAACTGAGGATGGATTAATGTATTCCGAAATAAACATACATGTACGTTCTTAAACGGACGCTTGGTAATTTTTTCAAGGAACCAAGACAAGAAAAAAATGCCAAAATTTTTAATATTGTGATTCATCACCATATAAAGCTCTGAAGCCATCAAAATAAAAAAAACTACTTTTTTATCGTAATATACAGTGTAGTCTTTATAACGTCGTTCGATATTACGAAAAACTTTCTAAGTTTAAATTAGTTCAATTTGGTTGGTTTACCACAAAATCCATACATTGATTCCTATCTCTCTCTATCCATTTCCTATTACGAAGATATATATATATTTTCGTATTTCGACAACAGCCGTCTCGCTTTTGTTATTGTTAACCAAGATCTATTGCGCAGTTTTAAAGTACTAAGCATATACAGCGTGTCTTTACCACCGCGACAATAAATGAACACACATATAGAGGATAAATTTTTAAAATTTTATTAAACGTTTACATTCTTCATACATACTTCATTTAATTTTCCAAAACAAACAATTTTAGAACACCCTTACCTATAAAACTGTAACGTAAAGTTCATTTGTAAAGGTCACAAAACATATGAATGGGTTGAATGAATTTAAAAGAGACAAAACATACTGTTAGAAGGAGAGGCTTGTAATGCGACGCTGTCGCGCGAGTTGTATAGGATGTTACAAATTTTGTTTCTTTTTTACTTAATTAGTTTGTTTGAAAAATATTTTTTTTTAATTATGGATTTTGTTTAACGTTAATATTTTTTTTATGATTATTGGTAAGTAGCGTTAGACGTGTGTTCATTTATTGTCGCGATGGTAACGACACGCTGTATAGGGACAGTCAGACAGCGGTGACTTTATTACATACTTATATACAATTAATAGAAAATAGGACATGAGAGATTGAATTTATAGAGTATTCTGAAAACATAGTTTTGTGCCCCCAGATCGCGAGAAGCGGTCGAGGTCGCGGTCGGGGCGGCGCGACGCCGAGAAGCAGCTGGGCAAGCGCGGCGCCCCGCCCGACCGCTACTGGGGCCCGCGCGACGACGACGCCCACGAGCGCCCCGCCGCCCGCGCCAAGCACCCCCACGACGCCAAGGGTCCTTTCTCGCATATACACACACACGCGCACGCACGCACGCATGCATGCCAATTAGGAATACAATTCTATTCTCTATTCTTAGTCAGCGATTGGCTGTATGAGCACTTTTTGTACACTGAATAAGTGCTAAATGAAAATAATGATAGGAGCTGCTCTCTTTGAATGTATGAGAAACGCGTATGTGTACTGAGTGGTCACTTTTGGGGCGGCGCAGAGGGCCAGGCGCAGGACATGGACATCTCGCCGGACCGCAGCACGCCGCTGTCCGAGGGCTCGTACCACGCGCGCGAGCCGCTGCCGCGCTCCGACGCCGCGGTGCCGCCCGTCGTCGTGCTCGACAACTCCAACCAGCCGGTGAGGGGCCATCGGCCGCGCCCCTTTCGCCCGCACCGCGCCCGCCGCGCCCGCCGCGCCCGCCACTCACCCCGCCCCGTGCACTGTGCGCAGACGGGCTCGCTGCTGGCGGCGGCGCTGCCGCGCATCGTGGCCGCCGCACCGCTGGCGAACAACAACAACGGCGGCGGAGGCGGAGGCGGGGGCGGAGGCGGAGGCGGAGGCGGCGTCTCGCCGGCGGGCGGCGGCGGCGACAGCGGCAACGGCACGCCGCACCGCGACGCCGGCCCACCGACGCCCACGCACTCGGAGAACACCGATCCGCACGCGCCCCCGCTCCACCTGGACGCCGCTTTGCCCCGGAAAAGTCAGTGCCTTTGAAATTATTGTTTGTTAGCGCACCAATGAAAATATAACAACCTACATCGGGTGAGTAACAGTCTATACATGTCCCACTGCTGGGCAAAGACCTCCCCTGTAAAGAGGGTATCAAGGCATAGATGGGGTACAGGACATTTTCAGGTTGATTACAGTTGTAAAATTGACTGTAAGTATATCTGAAATAATTATACTATTTCACACACCTTTGCTGATTAAATGGCAACTATAACACTTGATTTTCACAAATTTATTTCACGGGCGATTCAGGTGGGGGGACATTGAAGCGAGTGCTGTTAATTAATTGCAAACGTCTTAAAGTTTTTTATAGTGCTAATTTCTGCACTTAATATTGAACATTAAAAGATGTTTTAATTGCAAACGTTGTTCATCGTCATTTGTGCGCTTGCCGTTATTCCACCCATTTCCCAAATTATTGAACTATAACTAGACGCGTGCTTCAAATTATCAAATTTGTGGAAGCATGTGAAGACAAACCGATAAACGATTAATATGCGAATGTTTTTGAAGGTGCCGATTTGTTTTCGAAGCAATTGCTGGTATTGGGAAAAACGCCTGACACCTCTACCCACAGAGTTCGTTCTAATGACTAAAATCGAAAGAGGAGCTCGTACCCCGTCTTTTTACTAACATAGTGCAACAATTCAAATCCATAATCGGCCGAGCGACGGAGCAATACATACGCCACCAAAACTTCACTTGCTTTCCTTCAAATCAATCAGATCGATTGAAACAGTTATTAATCAGAATGCGATAGTCAACTGTCCCGTATAACTTTTCGAGTTCCCCGACATTGATTTGGCTACTAAATAAGGGCATCGTGGCAACTGGAAATCATAAAGGAAAAATACGAAGGAGAAGATTTATCTCGATTATTTCAACTGACTTGCCATTCTGTACTGCCAACTCTTAGTAAAATTTTTGAAAAAATCATGTTAAATCAAATGTTACAGCATTTTAGCTCTCATAATTTATTACATAACAAGCAATATGGGTTTACTAGGGGTCGCTCAACAACTGATGCGGGTGTTCAGCTCGTTATGAATATTTTTGAAGCCTGGGAAAAGTCGCAGGATGCCTTAGGAATATTCTGTGACTTAACCAAAGCTTTCGATTGTGTACAGCATGAGACCTTGGTCAGGAAACTACGCCACTATGGTATAAGAGATGCCGCACTCAATCTTCTGAAATCGTACTTGAGCCATCGAATTCAGAGAGTTGACGTGAATGGCAAGAGATCTCCCGGGGCCTTGGTAAATATGGGGGTCCCGCAGGGATCTATTCTTGGGCCTTTTCTCTTCCTCATTTACATAAATGATCTACCTTATCTTGTTAATAATAATCATGAGATAGTATTGTTTGCGGATGATACCTCTTTAATCTTTAAAGTAAACCGACGTTCTTTAAGTTATGACGATGTAAACAATACTCTATCTACTGTAGTACATTGGTTTAGTGCTAACAATTTACTGTTGAATAATAAAAAAACTAAATGTATTAAATTTACAACTTCCTCCAATGTTAAACATGTAAAAACTGATGTACTTTTATATGGGGAAGCGTTGGACCCTATTGACTCAACTGTATTCCTTGGCATAACTATTGATGCCAAACTGCAATGGGGCCCCCATATTAATAGACTGGCGAGTAGACTTAGCTCAGCAGCTTTCGCGGTCAAAAAAATAAGACAGTTAACTGATGTTGATACGGCTCGCTTGGTATATTTTAGTTATTTTCACAGTATAATGTCTTATGGCATTCTGCTTTGGGGTAACGCGGCCGACATTAATACAATCTTTATCTTACAAAAGAGAGCTATTCGTGCAGTTTACAATCTGGGCCCCAAAGAATCGTTAAGAAACTTGTTTAAAGAGATAAAGGTATTGACTGTTGCTGCTCAATACATTTTTGAAAATTTTTTGTATGTCCATAAAAATAAGGATAAATTTTTAAGACATAATAATGTTCATGATATAAATACTAGGAACAAAAATAAATTGATCCTACCCACAAGTAGACTCCGTAAAATAAGTAAATCTTTTATGGGACAATGTATACGTTATTACAACAAAATTCCAGAAAACGTTCAAAATGCATCAATAGCTAAATTTAAAAAAATAGTAAAAGAACGTTTGTGTGTTAAAGGCTACTATAATATTAATGATTATTTAAATGATAACACACTCTGGTAATGAACTGATCGCTCCAGGCTCTTTCAATCGGAGTTCTTATATTGTATTTTAACGAATTTATGTCAAACTGCTTATTTAAAAAAAAAAAAAAAGCCCGCTGAGTTTCTTTCGCCGGTTCTTCTCAGTACAGTGGCTTTCTTTTCCGAACCGGTGGTAGTGTTTTGACTATCAATAAGTGAGTGTAATGCTCCTATGTTGAATAAATACATTTGATTTTGAAAAAAAAAAAAAAATTCGATTCTAATCAATGAATTACTGTCTGGCCTAAAAACCGTGACTGATACAGGTGATGGATTAGGAAAGATAACAGATGATAACAGAAGTTGTAATAAAATTAGCTGTAATTTATTGTATTACAACTGTTTTATATTGCACATAATTATGATGACCTGTGCCTGCTCCGCCACAACCATGTTGACATGCAAGCCACAATGGACCATCTGCGCACGGACGACCCAGGATATGCGCCCCGAAAGGGATTTCGTTGCTACCGTTAATAGGCTTGAAACTTAAGCAATTCACGTACGTCGATAGTGTCGTGTCGGAAACCGGAGGAACTGGAGAGGACATTGCCATTTCTATGATAGCCAAAGCTATATGGCAGGCTAGACGACTAGGAAGCTGACTCGGAGAATGAAATCCTTACTTCCTTACATACCTAATACCATACTAATATTAAAAACGCGACAGTTTGTATATTTCACGCAAATACTACTGAATGGATTTTATTGAAACTTTAAAATCCATTTATACATCAGAAAAACACATAGACTATAATTTATTAATATATTGTGTGATTTGTCCAAAATATTACGATAAGTTTCAAGTAATTGGGAAAACATTCTGCCATCTCCGAGTTATTTTGGTGTGCGCTGCAAAAACCGTTAGTTGCACGTAATAATGGAAACGTTTATCTTAAATATTCCTGTAGTAAAGCCCACAATACTATATATCTATTATTGCAAAAATAGTGAACCATAAATGCAATAAAAATTGGTAATTTATTTCTAATGCATATTTGTTTATAGTTAGGGTAGTTTTATAGTGTCGATCGAGCCTCAAAACCGTCCTGCTATATGGGTGCGAAATGTGGAGGATGACAAAAGCAAACGCATGAGCACTTGATCCAAGTCTCCATAAACTGATACTTATCCTTTGGGTTGTGAGGCGTGAAAAGGTCTCCAATGAAGAGCTCTGGGGTTTCTGCCACGAAAACTCGATCGGTCGTCAGATCAAACGACGTAAGTGGACACATTCTCAGACAAGCTCTCGAATGGACTCCATAAAGAATACTTAGAGGCCTTCTGTAGCAGCGGAAATAAACACCTATTTTGAACGACATGCTTAGGAGCAAAGCGCGTAGCCCAAAACAGAATGCGATGACGGAGTACTGTTGCCGCCCTCTGTCCCACCTAGGGGCCACACAAATCCGGTCTTCTGATCAAGGAAGGGCATGTACGCGCAGAGGGGGTCGGCTGATTGTTTGTGTAGCCATAGGTCGGCTGTTGTTGCAGTGGAGTGCCTGGGCAGCTACTCGTCGGTGGTGGGTGGCAGCCTGCAGCACGCGCCGCCGATGCTGACGCCGTCGCTGGTGAACTACGTGCGGGCCGACCTCACCGCGCACGTCACCGCCTGGCCGGCGGACATCCTCGAGAAGCAGGTGACCCCACCGCCACATCATTCAGCGGGGACTAATGTTACTGTGTAAAAGTGTTAGCCATACTAGCTCTCTCTCTTCTCTCTTAGTAAACAATTTTAGTGGTTATTTTTAAGGTTCCGTACGCAAAGGGTGAAACGGGAACCTATTTCTAAGACTGCGCTGTCTGTCTATCTGTTGGTCTGTATTTTTGACACACGTCTGTCACCAGTCTGTATCACATAAAATGTGATAGTCATATAGTTTGAAATTTTCCCAGACTTTGTTATCTGAGAAAGTGGCACACGAGCTGCCGGGACACCTGATGTTAAGAGATAACCCCCACCCATGAACATTTGCAACACCCGTAGGTTTGCAAATGCGTTGTCACCTTTAAATGAATTGGGCTCCAGCTACCTCACTCAGTAGACAAAATGCTGAAGTGTAACAAAGACTTCTATTTTACGCCGGTCTTATGAATGGTCGTTGTACTTGCCCGTACGGCGGACCTGCCCATTCGTGCAACAGTGAACACTGTTACGTAGCCCTACCACTGTTAAAGATAATGTATTTCTGTTACTGTGCCGCTATAACATCAATTCTAAAACACAGAATAAAAAAATATTTAAGTATTTATCCCACACAAGACATGATTTTTTTGCCGTTTTTAAAAATATTGGAGGAATAGTACGGAATATAGACGATAAGTACGAAACCCTTCGTGCGTGAGTTCGACTCACACTTGGCCTATTTACATAATTTCCAGCCACTGAACCTGCAATGCTTATAAATTTCTAATAAATATCACTATGTTTTTTGAGATAAGTGCCTATGAAATAAAACAGAAGAATTTATTGAAATCTATACAGTATTTTTATTCAAATAGATTGTATTTTTAGTAGTTAATGGAAGCGGCAATATACGGCCTGTTTGTTTTTGTCAACACTTACTCGCAAATTTTTCGTTATCTGTAAGTAAATTCCTAAAATGATTTAAATGCCTTGTTGTTTAGATGAAATGACGGTTCTCTTTATTTCCTTCGCTTTCCCCACCATGTCCATTAATGTCATTACTTTTTTTACATGTCTTTAAATAATATATACAAAGGCATCTAGATAATACAAAGGCAAAAAGGGATACAGTTGGAATATTCAGACATTTTATACGCAACAATAAGTTGAGCAATGCGTTTGATGCCTTTTTGTTTTTGTCGAGTTTTCAATGCACCAGGCAGCATTGGGCATATTTGTTGGTACTTTTGGAAGTTTGCAATTTGCGCAGGTTGCAAACTGACCAACTGATGTAATGAAGCGTTTTTTGCAGGCGAACAAGTTCACGGAGGAGGCGTACCAGCTGGGCTGCCTGCAGTGTACGCGCGTCTCCGCCGAGCTGAAGTGCGCGCGCTCCCTGGTGCGCCACACCGAGATACAGGCGACGCTGCAGGAGCAGAAGTGAGTCCGGCCGCGTCTCCCCTCTGCGAAGGCCGCCGCGCTAGAGCTGTCGTTGAAACTGTGCCGTGTGTGTCGGCAGGATCATGTACCTCCGGCAGCAGATATCCCGGCTGGAGGAGCTCAAGTCGCAGAACTCGTTCATGTCGGACGACTAGGAGGCGGCTTGGCGCCGGGCCGCCCTGCATTCCGTACCGGCCGGGCCGGGGGAGTGCGCCGCCCCTGCTCCCGCACCCGCACCCGCCCCCGCCCCCGCCATCGCCATCGCCATCGCCATCGCCATCGGCCCCGCCCCCGCCCGGGGACACCAGGCCTCGGCCCCGATCGCCGCCGCTACATGACAGAAACTTTCTATTTCATTAGAAACGGTTATTTACTACGATTATCATCGTCATTGGTCAGTTGTAAGGGTACAGTGTTTTGTAACGTAATTATTGTAAAGAATTAAATTATTAAAATGATAATTTCGTAGAAGATTATTGTTTTTCTATAGACGCATTAGCTATATTGTGCGTGCGTGACTTCGGTTGCGGCTCGGTAGAAACCAGTCGATGCCTAGAGTACCTGTTGTCCTCTAATGCTATTGAAAATGTTGAGATGATTCCTATTTTTACATTTCTTGTACCCATTTTTACTGTGGCGAAAGAAACCGCCTTTAGAAGTAAGACGCCTCATTGCTGAGATGAAAGTGAACGATGTTATGCGATGGATGGTGGATTGTTACTGGTTGCGGGGGTGGGGATGGGTTTGGGAGGGGGAGGACGATTGGCTCTGTCGTCGAGTGCCGGCCGAAGTCAGTAAATCTCGCGGCTGCAGCTCTTGTTCAGTTCTGACCAATCAATGTAAAAACTTTATAAAAAACCCGACTATTTTATAATATTAATTGTACTATCAGACGGAGTGCGTGTAGTTTCGTTATAGACTATTGGATATAGACGAGGAAATGGCCCGTGGCCCCCTCGTCGACCGTGTCCAGACATGTATATTCTTATTTTTTTTTTCACAATATAGGGCTATTGTACCGAACATCCGATCAGAACTTCTGTGATATTCATTCACTCCCACTCCCTAACCTTTGTTATATTGTTGTTCGCACGGAGATCTGTGTGGAGTCCGAAGGGTGGCGCGCGGCGCGTTTGCTCCGCTATGCGAGTGTACGTGAGTGTGTGTGTGTGCGTGCGTGTGTGTGCGGCGTGTGCGCGAGTGCTTGTGCGTGCGTGGCGTGTCCTTTATGTGTAAATATTTACTCGCATCGTGCACCGAGCACCCAGTCTGCGAATATGCATTAAGAAGCCAACAGATACAGATGTCAATTGATACCGTGCCTCCTCCACACAGAGCTCGATCCATCGTTCCCTTTATGTTTCCTCATCACATCTTGAAATTGTTCAAAATACAAAGTTTTAACCAGTTATAATAAATCCATTTCAAATACTTCATTCGTATCAATTATAAATCCCTCTTATCTGTAAAATAAGTAAAAGTAATATGGCAACAGCAAGTTGTCTTAATTTTAAACTTTTCTATTCACTGAAACTGTTCAGACATGCTTTGCTTGATACTGTAGTTTAATATCGGAATAGATAAACGACCTTCACATGTCTGTTCAATCGATTAAAAGTATTTTATATTAAATTTAATCTGTTAAATAATTAAAGTAAAAGTTTGAATTAGATAGTTGAATGAAAATATCATCATTACTGACGCCACAAGAATTATGTACTCGTATATTGTTTATTTTCCGGGAGCTAAATGCCAGTGTTTTCTATTACAACCTTGCAGTAAAAATCTTGAAAAAAGTAATTTATATCTATACTATATTATAAAAAGGAAAGATTTGATTGTTTCTACTGAACCGATTTGAAAAATTCTTTTACTGTTGGGAAGCTACATTATCCCCGGTTGGTATAAGGCTATATTATATTTTCAAAAATAGGGATCCTTACTAAAACTTCAGTAATGTAACCCAAAGTTTACAAAAATTACCTAAAATATTCTTTACATCGCGTGCTCTGCTAAAACTATAGATGATAAATAAAACAATGTACTACGAATTTGTAGAACACATCATTATTTATAAAAAGTGTCGCGATAGCATATGTCTAACTATTATAGTTAATGCCACAATAAGTGTTCTTTTATTTTAAAATTTTGATTGAAATGCCGCCGCTTGAAAATGCTCTTTATTTGTATCTTGGTATTAATCCTTATAAAAATAAATTACTTCATATTTAAGACTCTTTCCGCATCTTTATATAACTTTTTATATAACAAGTATACAAGTTATCATCTTCCTCCTGCCCCTATCCCACCTAGGTGGGGTCGGCACAACATGAATCATGTTGTAAGAGGTTTTGGCTATATTTTTACAACCAGCCGCCTGCCTGACGTCAACCCTCAATATAATTAAATATCAACTGTGTAACTATCACGGTTCATGAGATACAGCCTGTTGACAGAGGGACAAACAGACAGCGCAGTCTTAGTTATAGGGTCCCGTTTTACCCTTTGGGTACGGAATCCTGAAAAGGCCCCAGAGATAAAGTGTTGCACGGTAGACACGTCCTAACTTAAAACGGTCTGAGTTACACCGATTATATGATCCACTATAATATCCCTTAATAGTGTATTCTGTAATAGTAATAATATTAAGCAGCTCTAATGCAGAAAGCGGTGCTCCTCGATACCGCCCGCATCGTTCGTCGGTTTCTCTCCCGTTCACCTTAACCCTCGGCCGTTTGGTCTCCCCTGCCGAGGGCTTCCGTCTCGTTGGGTCCTATTTATATATGTATTATATACAATATTTATATCTATACGTTTATTTTTATCTATAAACCCAACCAGACGAGAAAACAAAGAAATATCCCCAACATAATAGTAATAATAATAATATTTGACTATCCTCAGCAAGGTGCTGTGCATAACCAAACTGTGACATGCATGCAATTTTATGCATTTAGGTTGACAGTTAGAGCTACCTGTTTTAATCCATTGCATTATTACTGGGACTTCTCAGGGTTCGGTACCCAAAGGTTAAAACGGCACCCTATTTCTAAGACTCCGTTGTATGTCTGTCCATAAGTCGCCAGGCGATAAGAGATGTACTCATGAACCGTGATAGTTAGACAGTTAAATTTTCACGATGTATTTCTGTTGCCGCTAGCTCCCATAAAACAGACATTATTTTTTTGCAGTTTTTATAGATAATGTTGACAGTAGTAGTGTTTTTTCACAATATTTAAGTGTAATACTTCTATATTGAAAAAAGATATTAAAGCACGATTTTTTTTAACGTGATAGAGTGACAAACGAGAGAGCGTTTCACCTGATGTTAAGTAATAACCGCCGCCCATGGACATTTCCAACACCTGTAGGGTTGCAAATGAGTTGCCATTTTCAAATAAAGTGGGCCCCGGCTACCTCTCTCACCAGACGTAACGTATAAGTATAACACTTCTATTTTACGCCGGTCTTCTGCGAGGTCATTACGGAATGCCTTGTCTGTTAGGAACAGACTGTTAATAATTACAATTAAGTATCTCAGGAAGTCATGAGTACATAGGACTAACACATTACTTTGTACTACCATAAAAAGGTTAGATAATTAAATAAATTTGAGATGATAAAGTTATGCAATTGAGTTTAAGTACAAAGTCCATTCAGGAAGTTATTTTAAATCTATTTCACCGCAGACACCTGCCCTGTGTGCACAGGTCAGCGTTCAGCTCAGAACCAGCAGAAAAAGTCATTCCAAGTGTAGTGAGTACAGCCACTGTTGGGGGTATGTGGGAAGACATCCTGCCAACAAACACTACATTGTAGAACAAACAAAGGCAGGGATATGAATCTAAAATCTACCTACAACTATGAAGATGTGAAACACTTAAAAAAACACATAAATAATATAGGTAAAAAACACCATTTAATCGAGCAGCAGCTCAGACCAGCTTGCCAGCCACCTATGCCTTCAGCATCCACCTGTGATATTCGAAAAACCAACCTTAGAAACACGAGACAATAAAATTCTCAACCTACCTTCATGTGAGATTTCTAAATACATTCTCAATGCAAGTCTTTTACAATTTTAGTAGGGAACCAGTGAAAATTACAAAAGTATCTTACCACGAGGGATAACACATCCAGCACAGTTTCCCAGACAGCAATCACAAATAATACGACCAGGAACGTGTTCTGATATCAACCTCTAGCCATGCACTGTAAAAGAGCGAATTGATAAGAAAACGAAATACGTAAACAAAACAACCACTGGCATGAACAAAATCAAGCAATTACTTATCAGTTGAAGATAATGCACAAAAATTAATTTATCCAATGTCAATTCGAACCGGCGGCGGTCTCAAACAAATGACTATAATAACTTTCGAACAGGCAAGTTCATATAACATGCAGTCTAGTCTTCAGAAAAACAACAATTTAGACAAAGTGATGAAATCACCCGTTACAATTGTCGATATGATGGTAAAAACTATAATTTTAAAATATTCATTTACATGTTCTCCGAGTTATCTGCATTAAAAAACCAAAGATGCGATCATTTATGTCCGAAGCTATGACCAGACTTATTTGTCACTTTTACGTGTAACCCCGAATATCCCGTAATTAAAGCGGAACCATTTCGATCCATTCTTTCGATCTTCATGACGTAATTTCAAGGGTATTTCATTAAAAGATGAAAAAATATTCGGAAGGTTTTATATGTGTGTATGTTAATTTATAATTTTAAAATTTTGTTAAATACCCGTGCGAAGTCGGGACGGGCCGGTAGTTACAAATAAAATACGAGCCAAACAAAATTATAAAATGTGAGTAAATATTATGATTCCATTTGCATTTCGCTTAAATAAAAAATTAAAAACCTATTTCTTTTAAATCCATCAATATCAACAACACCTTTTCTTATTAGTGGGTAACCATATAATTATATCATTCCTGCTGTCCTCGATAGTGGTGCTATATTCAGTGAAATTTTAGGTGTTGCGGTGGCGAAACAGAGTGGTAGACAGTACCAGCCTTATGGAACACCAGCATTGACAAATTTAGGATCAGAGCAAGCACCGTCGACGACGACCTATATGATGCGATCTGCCAAAAAGCTGGTGACCCAGTTGCATAACTTCTCGAGAAGCTCATAGGCAGGCAGGTTCGAAAGAAGTGATTTATGTCATACCCGATCAAAGACCTTCGACATGTCCAGACTGACTGCAAGCGCTTCCCCTTTGCTCTCAACTGCTTTTGCCCATCTGTGTCAGGTAAACTAAAAGATTACCGGCTGGGCGACCTCTACGAAAGCCGTACTGCCGGTCGCTAATCAGCTGGTGCTACTATAGGTACCTGAGGAGGTAGCAGTTAATGAGGACTTCATTATCTTGGAGAACAAGGAGGTGATGGCTATAGGCCTGTTGTTGGACGCGTCCGAGCTGTTGCCTTTCTTAGGGATCGGGTGCACTAAAGCGGGCTTCCAGGATTTCGGGACTACGCCTAGAGTATAGGAGTGCCGGAAAAGACGTCAAAACCGGTGCCAACTCCGGAGCAGGATCGGAGGGCCATGCCATCGGGCCCACTCGACTTATGAATGTCCAAGGAAAAGAGTGCTCTGCGAACTGCACTTTGCCGAAATTTAAACTCCGGTATCGTAACATCGCAACGCGGTATTGTCGATGGTAATTTTCCTTTTCCAAAGACGAGTTGGATGTGAAGAGAGAGTCAAGAAGATAGGCTTTCTCCTTCGGGGCATGGGCCAGCGAGTCATCCTCCGTGTCCAGGGGTGGAAAAGAACGCTTACAGAAATTCCCTAAGACTGCTTTGGCGAGAAACAAAATGTTATATAAATAATGATAAATAATTAAAATCACTCGTAAATAATTACATTCATTTGAACTTATCTCTAAATGTGCGTGATTTATGGGCAACTCATTTATTTTACGCCCGATAATTCATAACTAGCACGCACACAAGTACGTTTCAAAAGTATATGACGCATTTATGAATGACTAGCGGCCCGCCCCGGCTTCGCACGGGTATTTAAAAAAAAAATTTTAAAACTAAAAATTATCATACACATAAAATATTCCGAATATTTCGTCTCTGGTGAATAATTTTATGAATTTCTTGTCTGTCTTATGGGAGCCCCACTTATTTATATTTTTTTGTTTTTTAGTATTTGTTGTTATAGCGTCAAAAGAAATACATCGTTTGTGAAAATTTCAACTGTCTAACTATCACGATTCATGAGATACAACCTGGTGACATATGGACAGACATACGGACATACAGACGGACAGCAGAGTCTTAGTAATAGGGTGCTGTTTTACTCTTTGGGTACGGTACCCTAATAAGTCCCAGTAATAATGCAATGGCTTAAAACAGGTAGCTCTAACCATCAACCTAAATGCATACAATTGCATGCATGACACAGTTTTGTTACGCACTGTACCTTGCTGAAGAATAGTCAAATAATAACCGTCTTCTCCCATTACGACGATTAAGGGATATTGTAGTGGATCATGCAATCGGTGTAACTCAGAGACCCTTTTAAGTTGGCCGTGTCTACTGTGCAGCACTATATCTCTGGGGCCATTTTATGGTTCGGTACCCAAAGGGTAAAATGGGACCCTATTACTAAGACTCCGCTGTCTGTTTGTCCCTCTGTCAACAGGCTGTATCTCATGAACCGTGATAGTTACACGGTTGAAATTTGACCTGGGTGTTTGTTTCCCAAGGAGGTTTAACTTCAGGCAGGCGGCTGATTGTAAAAATATGGCCAAAACCGCGTACAACATAGGGGTAGGATGATGATGATGACTTGTATACTTGTCCCTCTATTTAAAAAGATCGCATCAAACGAAGTCATTTGAAAGAGGCTATTGTACTTTCGGATGTTGGTTAAAAATGTTCAGATGGTGAATGATTATTTATTGGCTGTGACGGCTTCTCAATATTGGGGAGACTAACTTTTCCAGAAGCACAGCAAATACCATTTGGTTCATCGACAGATTTGTAGGCAGAACACTGAGCAGATCTTATTCGCCTCGAATTGGACAAAAGACTGTTGAGCATAATGCAAAAAAACTGATCTGTTACTGTGAGCTAAAACTCGATTACGAACTCTAGTCGTTGACATTTGTTGTTTTTTTCTCTAATCTCGTAGTACGTTGGAAACGTTCCGAGCTCGATTCCCTGGTGTGAATTTGTATATTTATATTATTTTGCTCTTCAAGCCACTGCAAACACTCTACTCGACTCTCTCCGACGTACGTATTTTTGATGCCCTCGCTTGGAAACTTTTTCTAGAAAGATGAGATCTTGATCTTTGGGTATTTTAAAATGATGTTGAACAGGAATTACCACTAAAAATGTGATTGAAGAATTATTATAAGAAGTACTAAGTCAGTCACTAAGCTGTTTGGATAGTTAAATAATTTTAACAATTAACAATATACTAACATTTTTAAACTTGTGATATCTTTCGAATGGAATGTCCGCATTTGATAATTCAAAAAGTTATATAAAGATATGAAACAGTCTTAAATAAGAAGTAATTTATTTTTCTGATTAATACCAAGATACAAATAAAGAGCCTTTTCTAGCGGCGGCATTTCAATCAAAATTTTAAAATAAAAGGACACTTATTGTGGCATAACTATAATAGTTAGACATATGCTGTCGCGACACTTTTTGTAAATAATAATGTGTTCTGCAAAATCGTAGTACATTGTTTTATTCTATCATCAATAGTTTTCGCAGGGCACGCGATGTAAAGAATATTATAAGTAATTTTTGTACACGTAATTTTTGTACGAGTAACATTATTGGAGTTTTAATAAAGATCCCTCATTTTTTTGAAAATATAATATAGCGTATATCAAGCAGGGAGCCTATTCAATACATACAAACAATCAAATCTTTCCTCTTTATATAATAGTATAGACTACCACATTATCAACAAGTTCGGAATAGAGTAGCAATTTTTTTTTGAAAAAAAAAGTTTGTTTTTATTTCAATAAACAATTATACTACCGAGTCTGAACCTCTTGTGTGAATTTGGACGCCTTTAGAAAAGCCATCCTGTATATATATAAATCGGTGTCCTTAGACGGATTCCTACAGCAATGCGTAAGTTTTCATCGTCAAGTAATTTGCCCAAGTTACTTAATGGTAAAGCGCCAGTAACTCGATTCTTTAGATGAGACGTATTGAAAACGGCCACGCTCTAAATTACTTTCTAAAGATTGAAACGTATCTTTCTGTACTCTCTGCACCAAACGAATTCCCACTGTTTGTGTACGCTTACTTCCAGTGGGATCTTTTCGTTGGAGATAGACACCTAAGACAACCTCGCCTCCTCAGGAAAGTTCATAAGAAAGTTCTCAATTGTGATTATTAAGGATTTAGGATATTATTACACTATGAACGGAAGCAAGGCAGGTAGAGCGAGACTAGAAATTTTCCGTACACCAATACCACCAAAAGGAATTGGTAACCCAGCTTGAGTCCAGCTTAATTCATTAAGAGATAATTTTAGTTTTTTCTATAGCTGATTTAAGATGAAAATTAATTTCGTTGAAAAAGTTACCGTATTTTCAAACTGGACTCGAGCGAACAAGAATACAATATCGCAAAATAATAAGTGCAATATGCGAATTTAGTAAAAATAATTTGTTAACATGATCTAAAAATTAATTTTACTTTTTTAAAAAGGTTTCTAAACTTGGTATTAACAAAGGAGTACCTAAAAGGTAAAGTGAATCTGAACGGACTACATTTATTCCTGGTATAATCGAGCTAAAATTTTGGGTTAAAATAATTTTGTCGGAAAAGAAAAATTCACATTTGGAATTATTTAAACAGAGACCGCTTTGTCTAATTGTCTAATAATTTCGATGAGATCACTTTGTCCGCAGGGTCCCCCATGAATGCAGTTGTCTCACAAGAATCAAACTTGGGCCCATTATTATTTCTAGTATATGTAAATGATCTCCCCTTTTATGCCAGTGAGTTGTGTAGTGTTGTACTTACTATTTGATGACGACACATCGCTCATCTTTAAGGTTGACGGAAATTTATAAAATTATGACGACGTGAGTGATGCACTTTCGCATATCCTTCACTGGTTTACCATAAATAATATGGTATTAAATGCCAAAAAATGCCTTCTTACACAATGAAGTCATTGTGTAAGAAGGCAAAGTCTTAGTTTATTATTGAATAACGTTTTCCTTAATCCTGTCGAGTCCGATTTTATTTTGATTTCATTTGTATTTTCTTTCATTGAAAACTTTCTGTCAGACGATATACATCGTTTTATTTTTGAGTACATACATTTTTAAGGGGCAAGTCGATTCTTTAAAAAATAACATGTTTATTGATTATGATTCAAGGTTGCTGTTACGACCCAAAATTAAAAATATATCGATGTAAAATGTTAGACGTAACAAAATTTTTATTATTCGCGGTGGCGTTTACACCAAAGCAACCGCAAAAGCAACCGCTTTTAAAGATTATAAAAGAGGTTGCTTTTATGAAACAAAAAATTAACAACTAAAAATATATTTATTTTCTATAAAAAAAAATTGGGTCGTAAACACCCTTTTTAGACGAATTGGAAGACATAATATGCAGATCGATAGTGAAAAAAAATGAGCAGGGCTGCAATAGTCATTTTCGCTGAAATGGCGGTTACGCCCTTTGGGCCTCGGGGTATCGATATGCTAAATGAATTCAACTAAATAAAACTTACGCTGTCTCCATCTCGTAACCAATTATCTTATCTTGCTGCGAGGTGGGCCCCGATAAAAAAGATCGTCGATTAACGAATATCATCCCCTTTCAAGCCTCACGCCGAATACCACTCAATGGCGAACAAAAGCACCGATTCCAAAAATCGTTAAATTATGTTAGTTGTTAGGTAGGTTAAGTTACGTAGATTTGCTTATATTAGATTTAGTTTAACTTTATAGTGCTAATAGTTTTGAAGCCGTTACTTTTTGTTAAAAAAAACTTTTTATAATATCTTCAATTGGATAATCAATTCTGAATGGGAGTCGCACAGTATATCTTCCATCCTTATCTCACCACATGAATTATTTGATAGAATCCTTCCCACTGTGTCCTAATTAAGTTAAGTCTCTCTACTGTTTGAAGTGAATACTCAAATCAGATAATTAAAAATTCTTATTATTCCCAGAATTGACGTGGCGTTTGTTCAACAGCTACCTTTGTGTAATAACTAATATTAGAGCGGAAGCAAGAAATTTACGAACACGATAAACACAACAACAAATTTTATGTTTCCACCAATTTATTTGCTTCTATACAATGAAGACAAAGAGCGAGTTCAGTCGGTGAGCTGCGTGAGGAGTGCGGTGCCTCGCAGGATCCAGAAGTCGGGCGGGTGGTCGGCCGGCAGCAGAATGGGCAGCACGAAGTTGGTGCTATGGCCGGTGGTGGCCAGGGCGCCGGCGCGCGCGCTGGTGCGGTACAGCGGCGCCTCGTAGCGGCCGCGCGGCTGCGGGGCGCCCACGTGTGCGCTCACCCTCACCGCCGGCAGCCACGCCCACGTCTGACCTGATGCCCAGTGCGCCCCGCATCAGACTAACTAGCACCTTTCAATGTTTCATCCCGTACGTCTAATCCGGCACCTCAATGCGTCAACTTGTATATGCATTTGAATGCAGGAGAATTCGTGCACTTTAAGAAAACCGCCGTCATTCCATACGCTTTGCGTACGATAGATTAAACCCTTTTTTTCTCAAAATACGTTCTGTGTTGTGAAATCTTCCTACTCACAAAAAAGATGTGTGTGTATTTATGCAAGGGCGGATCCAGCTTTCGTGTCACATGGTCGTGGTCAAGTGACAAGAACATCTGCTACGCCTGAGGGTTTGCAGATGCGTTGATAACCTTTTTGAAAATTGGACTCCGGCTACCCCACTCACCAGACGAAACGCGAAAGTATTATACTTCCAATTCAAGCCGGTCTTCTGTGAGATCGTGGTACTTATCCGGACGAGCCTGCCCATTCGTGCAACAGCTGAGGCTGCTGCGCAGTTAATAAAACGCAATGATTTTGTGTCGCGCAATAGTTTTGAATTGAATTTTAAAACTTCAACGAAGATTATTTTATAAATTTCACTCAGGCACGAAGTGTAACATGAAATGTGACGTGAAGAAAGGTTTCCGAATAATGCGTTTGTAATCATGCAAAACATTATATTAAATTAATTAAATATTACAGGTACTTTCTGGACCCCCCCCCCCCCCCCCCCCTCCTGGATCCGCCCTGGTATTTATGTGTAAACCATATGTATGGTAAGTCATTCGAAAAATAAACGGTTAATAAGTGAGTTGTGTTTCTGTGTCGCCCACTTTCTAGAACATTACAGTACAAAGGGCGGATTTAATGCCCAAAGGCATTCTCTACCAGTCAACCCAGAACGTGGTGAGAGTTTATGGTAGGTGCAGCAAAAGATGCAAGAATAACAAAATTTTAACTAATGAGAATAAATATATAGTAAATAGCAATAACTATAAGCTAGTTCAAAGCATTGCTTTTAGGCATAAAATAATAGAGACATAAAATTGACATCTAAATAAGATGATTAGATAGTTAAGGAAAAATGACGATTGAAATGAGGAATGAGTTTAACTTTTTTATGTGACAGTCAGTCATTACGTATCACATACATAACTTATTACAATGCTTGCTTTTAAATTTGTATGATGTTTTCGCCTGTTCAATCGAGGTTAATTGAAAATAATCATTGAACCTGATTTTACCATTAATATAGTTTGGGCATATTGGAAGTGGTAAATTAAATAATAATTAGGTTACCTGTGCTCCGTATAAAAATTATCCTAAATTATCCTAAAGATAAAGTCAATGTCACAATATAAAAATGGAGTTTGGTGGTTTATTTAAAAATGGATATAATATATAGTTTAATTATTTGTATGAGAGTGTCAACCTGTTTTTCACTTTATTCAAATATTAGTGCAACTTCTGTATCTGATTCCATGATATCCAGAGACAGTAGTGCCTTATAAGTAATTTCGCTTTCGCCCACTTAACGCTCTGGTTTTACGCCCCTAACATAAAAATCTTTGAGGACTAGTTTTCAAACATGTCGGGCGAGATATGTATATAATATAAATACATAGCCGCGTAGACGGCGGCCGGGGCTATAGAGAACGACGCAAAAGCGAGTTGGGTGATGCGCCGGCGGTGTGGTGGGGGAGGGGGGTGTATTGATTTATTGCTCTCTGCCCCTATACTTCCCCCTGTACCTAACTATCCTCGGTGAAACTCTATTACATCCAAAATCATTACGCTGTTTCCTACGATTGTAATTGCAATTGCTTCAAATTATTTTTGATTGTGTTCGGGATATTACTTTTGAATCGTTTAGTTGTGATTGCGACTATAAAAACCGTCAGCTATCTTGTCAATTTTATCTAACCCAACATAAACCAATGAAATTACACAAGTTATAAGAAGAGAAATGACAAAACTATGTATCAATAGCTGTTATTCATCTTATCCTTTAAACGAGCAATTCTTGTGTATATATTATCAGAATCTCGGGAGCGGCTTCAGCGATTTTCATGAAATTTAGTATGTGCGTAGATTCGTAGATTCGCGAAAAGTCAATCTAGTTAGGTTTCGTTTTTAGAAAATGTCCTTTTATCCCTGTTTTCAGGGAATGAAAAATATCATTCGAATATCACGGTAAATTTCAACGAAAAAAATATTTTTATAATAGCTCAGTCGGTAATCGCGCGGCACCGAAACAGAAGGCCGTGGTTCGTGTCTCGATCATTTACATACTTATTTTTTTTACTTTTTTTTCGATTCCAGATCATTGCTTTCTTTATTTTTATATTTTTGTCCATCCAGATGATTTTGTTCTTTTTTCCCTTTTTTTTAAAGTTCTTTCTTTTGTGGAAAACACCAGTTCATATTTTCTTAATATTACGTCGTTAAGATCTAAAAATATTATTCATGTTTCATTACTCAGTAATTTGTATCTAAATGTAATTTCCAAAATACACGATTTACCAAAAAAAAAAAAACAAACCTCCCATATAACAGGTATTATTATTTTACACAACGTATCGTTACACCCGCGACAATAAAAGAACACACATAGGGGATAACTTTTTAAAATTGTATTAAGAATTTTTTTCATTCTTTAAACATCCATATTTACCGAGTAATTAAATTTTACAAAACAAGTTTTAAATTTTTTTTTAAAATTCTCTGAATGCTGAATGTATGAATCGGTCAGTTGTAGTTGTATAGGATGTTACAATTTTTTTCTTTTTTATTTAATTAGTTTGTATAAAAAATGTATTTCTTTAATTATGGATTTTTTAACGTTTTATATTTTTTATGATTATTGGCGAATAGCGAAGGACGTGTGTTCATTTATTGTCGTGGTTGTAACGACACGGTGTATATTAGATAATATACTGTCGGCCCGGTTTATGATACACTAAACACTGTAGAAGTCTAATCAACTGAAAGAGTTTAACAATCATATTAAATCATAATAAATAAATATATTGAGACGCATCAGTGAATATATTAATCTCTTTAAAAAGGTCTCTGAGTGTATTCCGGGCTCCGATTTTATAGATTGCTCGGACAGCTCTTTTTTGAAGAATAAATATAGAATTTATATCAGATGCACTACCCCATAACAAAATGCCGTACGACAAGATGCTGTGGAAATAACTGAAGTAAAGAAGTCTGGCAGTGTAGATGTCTGATAGCTGCCTAACCTTCCTAATTGCAAAAACAGCGGAGCTTAACATATTCGCTAGAGATGATAGATGGGGACTCCGTTGGAGCTTTGAATGCACTTTGAATCAACAGGATTAAGGGTTAAGCTATTTAATGTTAAGCTAAAACTTTGCCTTCTTACTCTGGGAAGGGTAAAAAGAAGGCATTTAGTTTTTTTAGCATTTAACACCATATTATTAACGGTAAACCAGTGGAGGATACGCGAAAGTGCACTATTCACGTAGTCATAATTCGACACGTTTCGGTCAACCTCAAAAATGAGCGATGTGTCGTCAGCAAACAGTACAACAACACAACTCACCTCACTGGCATAAAAGGAGAGATCATTTATATACACTAAGAATAATAATGGGCCAAAGATTGATCCTTGTGGGAAAACAATTTTCATGGGGGACCCTGCAGAATTTACATCATTTATAGATACTTTTTTTTTTAAGATTAATTTTTTATAGTGTATATCCCCCTGTTGTGATAATTTCTTTGAATTGTATCAATTAGCTAAAATATGATACAAGTCAAATTATACCTGACTTGAAAAATTATATTGATTGTGTAAATTAATACAACTATTCAACAAATAATAAAAAAATATTGTACTTCTCCTAAATTATTCTTATCTCATGATTCAATAAAAATTTATAAATTATATATCTAGGATCGGTCATAGCGGATATCACAATAGGTATCTTTCAGTACTTACAGGATATTATGATCATTATCTTAATCCTAAATAGATTAATAAACATAGACATAAATTAACAAACACAACAAAATCTTCTTATCTTTCTATTGGCCTTCTATCTATGAGTAAAATCACCTTTAGACGTAAACCAAAAATAAAAGGAAATAATAACGACAAAATCAGAAAATACTTTTAAAAATTAGTCTTCAGTGTTAATAACAAATCTGTCGTTTTCGGAAATCATATTCTATAATCGACTATCTAATCTACTCAGAATCATAGTCATTGTTCGGAAGAGAGTCTTTAAGGAATAGGCTCTCTTTTTGAAGGTCCCAAAGTCGTATCGGTCTGGAAATACCGCTGGCGACAACTCGTTCCACAAAGTAGTCCATTCAAAATTTCGCGAAAAACGCACAGTGGTGGACCGCCAACCATCAACAATGTATTTACATCAAGATCCAAAGTGTTTACCATAGAAAACATTGCAAGTTAAACAAAGCAACGTAATACTAACAAAATATTTGCTTATTCAAAAAGATCGTTTTAATAAGAAACTGACTGTACTTGCTTTTTTTTATGGAGAAAAGGGGCAAACCAGCAGGAGGCTCACGTGATGGTAAGTGGCCCTTGCTTGCGCAAGGCTGCATTCGCATCTCTTCTCCACCATTAAGTTTGGTGTGGCCTACACAATATTATCTCAAATCCGAGTGAAATATGTTTCATGTTTTTTTTTAAATATTTCCTACACTACCGGCGCGGATTTCCTACACTACATTCATTCATCCTACACTACATCATTAAACATCGGGAGTAAAGTTGACGTACATTAAAATCATGTATAAACTTTCAAACAAAGCAGTATTGGTTGTTTGTTCAAGAGGCTAGTGAGTGGAGTCAGACCTGGCAAGGCGTCGGCCAGACATTCTCGTGCCAGGTCCCAGCGGCCCGCTTCGATGAACAGCCCGTGAATGATGATGCCCTCCTCGGGCGCCCGTAGCCCTCCGAATTCGTCCACATTGCTCTGGCCCTGTGGCACGGGGTGTTGCAATTACTACAAAGCAGTGGCCGCTTGTCCTAAGTGTCCGTTCCGTCCGACAATGTACCAATGGTACTGCCACGGATAGTACACCAAATGTACCTTTGGAGCAAGGAGGCGGGTGGTCCGCAACTGCAGAGCCACTGCATATGGAATATCAATGTACTTATAATTATGTATCTGTGCAATTTTAAAATATCCTACCCGTTTGGTCAAAAATGACTTGCACATATTTGAATAGGATTTTAGAACACCTTTATAGAGCAAAAATTGAGGTAAACATTGTATTATTAAGTTAAAACAATTAAAAAATCTCATGTGGATATCAAATGTAACTAAACTACATTAATATGTTCACCAAAAGTGCCACATGCGTGTGACACTTTTTTACTGAGATTATTTTAGTTTCTTTATATGTATAAGTTATGATAAGAAGTTGAAAACCTGAACAGGTGACTTCATCAGAACACAAGAACAGCGTCTCGGAAAACAGTGGGCCTATTCTTCATTAGGGAGCGTTTTGGAAAAACCACGTAAAGCGTATAGAAATACCTCGAAGTTCATCTTTGATTCTTGGGAATAAATGAGAGTCGCAGGGCGACAGGTCGGGACCATATGGCGGATGACTCATTATCTCGACATCTGCCTTATTGTAATATTCAATTGATGAAAGTTTCACAGAGTGCGCTGAAAAGAGTGGATAGAGAGGATCCTGCTTCGAGGACGCTGCTGTCTAATATTTTCCAAGACAACGGGCAAACTACAGTTCACAGACCAGTCTGCAGTAACTATTCTTAAATCTTCCAGCAAGACTCTCGCAAAATGACATTCCGACCAAAGATCGATATTTTTTCCTTGACTTTATCCTTTTTTTATTTTAGTTGGCAGGCACTCAAAAAAAATGGAGTACATTGTCTTAAAATATTTATCATTATATCTTTAATTAGGTTACCAAAGTTCTTTATTCAAAATTTTCACGGAGTTTTTATTGGCAACATTTCTAACTGGCCAGTTCTAAAAACTTTCAGCGTCACCCCTAAATAAATTTCGGAATGGCGGGGAGAACTAAGTACGAATACAAAAAAGGAAACGGAAAGACTTTCCTGTGAGTTATTAAATAAGGGAATTCACCATTAATCCAAAGACCAACGATATATATGTATATACACTTGTTAATATCAAGAGAAAACTGTGCTAACCAATCGGTGAACATGAACACGGTAGTCGTATTTGTAATTCTAATAGATGCATAGCGCCTCACTTAAAGTTAAGTCTTGGGCCATCACTATACTTATATAAACTCGCCATAATTTTACGGTGTTTAAAAGTATTTATAATATAAAATTTTTATAATATAAAACATTTTTATCCATATATAAATGGCAGTATAATAAACATGATAATTATTTTACATCCCGCTTCAGTGATTAAACATCAAGCAATGTAAATCTTATCATTTAAACGAGCAATTCTTGTATATATATAATCGGAATCTCGGAAATGGCTCCAGCGATTTTCATGAAATTTAGTGCGTAGATTCGGGGGCGAAAAATCGATCTAGCTAAGTTTCATTTTTAGAAAATGTCCTTTCATCCCTGTTTTCAGGGAATGAAAAATATCATTCAAATATGACAGAAAATTTCGCTGAAAAACAAAATGTTATAATAGCTCGCTCGGTCGGTAATCGGGCGGCCCCAAAACAGACGGCCGCGGTTCGTATCACGATCATTTACACGCTTATTTTTTTTACTTTTTATCTATACCAGATCATTTTATTTTTTATTTTTTTATTTCTAAAATACATGATTTACCAAAAAAAACCGAGCAAAGCTCGGTCCACCAGGTACTGTACTTTAAGCGTGCTATCATAAATAATGTCTTAATATTGTGCAGCGATTGTTAGAAAAAAAACCATAATAATGCACATAAAATAAATAATTCTCTATTGTACCTTTTTTATTTCGCAAGTTCATTTAAAAGATAACATGAAAAGATTATACTGGAGCTCTTTTTTCACCACTATAGTACTTTGGGGACAAAATAAATGCAATCTTATTTAGAAATAATTACACATGCATAAAATATTTACTAAACCAATATAGCAAAATAGTTGATTTATATTTCATTAGCAAAGAAATGAAAATATTGACGACTGTTTGGATTTTTTGAGGAAGCAGTTTTAAATATACGAATGACAAATGAGAGGTGGCTCGTACTTGGGGGCCCTTGTGGCGCGTGTACACGTCCTCCTGCGCGACGAACACGGCGGTGGGTTCGAACTCGAAGGCCAGCACGTCGATGGGCAGCCGGCGGCGGCGCGCGTGCGCCTGCAGCGCCCCCGTCAGCAGACCTTGCGGGAAGAACAGCCCCGGGAGCCAGCTGCTGCCCGCGCGGCCCCTCTGCCACCACGACTGCGCGGTCCACAACATGGCCACTTGGTCAAGTTAGTATGCAATTCCAACCTTTTCACCATTTAAATGGCACTTTGTTGTTGCCACTTGCCTCTATAAAGTCCACGCGAAGCGCCAGGTCATGCAGCCAGCTGGCCAGTGATTTGAGCGAGTTGTAAGCGCGTGCGTGCCAAAGCTGCGGCACGCGCCCGCCGGCCAGCGCTCCGAACACCTCCTCCAGCGACTCGGACATAACCACCACGCCCTGCTTCGTAACATCTCATGACATACCTAATATAACCTAATCTCACCTCTGAGCTGGGGCATCAAATTATCAGTTCCTCCTATTTTACGAAGAGATGTTGCATCTCCTTGCTGTTTCTATCGGTCGTATCACGGAAGTGCTCCAAGGAATTGTCCGGATTGAAATCTTTCTTCCATATTGCCAGTTACCATCGACACCACCTTGATGGTTCGTCAACCACTGTGCGTTTGTTACGCAACTTTCTACCGCGCACGGAACGAGTTGTCGACAGTGGTATTTCCGGAAATATACCGCTGATGGACCTTAAATAGTAGAGCCTACCCCTACCTCAAAGGCCGGAAACGCCATTGTGACTCCTCCGATGTCGCAAGTATTCATTGGCGGCGGTGATCGCTCACCACCAAGTGACCCGCCTGCTCGTTTGACTCCTTGTTCCCTAAAAAGTAGAAGGCAGCTCGCGGACCTTAATGGCGCGCTGAAGCTCCCGCAGCGAGGCGTGTACCAGCGCCAGCAGAGCGTCATACCGCTCCACCTCGTGGTGCAGCACGGTGGCCAGGGAGAGCGGCTGTCCGTGCTCGTCCACCGCCCACACCGACTCGTGCGTCACCGACTTGTCGATCTATCCACATTGCTTTCACTTAGCAGCGAGCACCCAAATAGCACACCAGCGTATACATCAACAACCTCTACATCGCCTATATAATCATATATATAGATTCAATTTTGACAATTGCTTCACTTTACCACTTTATTCTTCCTGATCCTTCTTCCTCGAGTTCCCCTACTGAACTGCCGTCTAATAATAGTTCTGCAATTCAAACCTTATTTCAAACTACACCAATAATTTAAAATAACATCATATACGTCATTCGAAACTGTTATCGACTGTTATTGTTGACCGTTATCGACTGTTATTGAAAAGTGCAAGAAACTAAAATTCACAACTAAAACTTAAAACTCCCATATCTCCCGTTTGAGTGAACCGATTGAGATGAAACAAAGCCTAGATGTTGCCCCAAGCTTTGCTTAAGTAACGAGTGAAAACTGCATCAAAATCCGATAAGTAGTTTTCAAGTTTATCGTGAACAGACGGACAGACCGAGAGACAGAGAGACAGAGAGACAAAAATTCCAAAAATGGTTTTTATGTTTCCTATAACTCTTTTTATAATTATCATCCTATTTCATTTTTTCCTAAATATATTCAATGTACAGACACGCCGATTCTACTTTTTTATTACAGTATAGATGCGCACACTTTGCCCCATGAACGACCTATTTACTTTTTGTAGACGAAACAATAGCCTAGTAAGTAATTCTTTAGGTAATAATTAAGGTTATGACGTACATACCAAATATTACAATAAATGTATTGAGAAGCAACAGTGAGTATATTAACCATTTTAAAAAGATCTCGGAGTGAATTCCGGGCTCCGATATTGTATATTGCTCGGACAGGTCTTTTTTGAAGAATAAATATAGAATTTATATCTGATGCACTACCCCACAACAAAATGCCGGAAAGATGCTGTGAAAATAACTGAAGTAAACAAGTCTGGCAGTGTCGATGTCTGTTAGCTGCCTAAACCTTCTAATCATTGCACGAATATTGATGCTATTGGCGCTCAAGTTTTGTCCGATATAGCCATATAGTGATTCGATAGGTACCACGGAAAGATTGACAAAATGCGTAGAGAGTACGTGCGTGGGCACCGAAGCGACAAGTGTGCGACAAAGCGACAAAGGTGAAGAGTGGTGGCGAATGGCGATACACACGTGCGTGGCGACGGTGGCGAGGGTGGTCTCGCAGATGCGCCACACCAACACCTCCGGCGGTTCGGCGCCGCCGGCGGCGACGCGCGGCTGCACCTCCAGTAGCGTGTGAAGCAGCGCCAAGGTCTCTTGTCGCTGCGGGGCCGTAATGGGTAAATGGCGTAAGAGGCGCGCAAGGGGGGCGGCACAAGGAGTTCGCGGTGAAGCGGATGCACGTGGGCGAACGCTAACCTCGAAGGCGATGTTCGCGTTCTGGTGCATGCCGAACAGCTCCGGGGGCTCGTTGTCGGGCAGCGCGTCCACGTAGCGGTGCGCGTCTGCGAGGAGCGGCGCGCGCGGGCTCCGGTAGCGGCCGCACGGCGAGTACGCGTGCTCGGCTGAGAGGGCGGCGCGCGACACCACGCGCCTCAGCGCCGCCGCCAAGCACCGCTGGTCCCACATGTCGGTCACGCGACCGCCGTACGTGATCTCACCTGCCCGATTCAGACCGTATAATTGGCCTCCACTTACACACTCCTAGCTCCACTTTGTATTTGTTACAATCGTGTATACTAAATTCATTTGTTTCCTGTCATGAGTCCTACTAAAGTACAGGAGTTTTCATACTGCCTTTAAATATATAAAGGTATCGTTATTTTGGAACTAATTAACAACAAATTTGTTGATTTTCCTCTACTACCTTGATAGAAATGATATCTTGTAGTCTTGTTAAACCTTCCATTATACCATTGGTGCGTTCTGTGACCTTTTCAAGGCATCTGACTGTAGAGATTATACAACTCTTACACCCGGTTTCTGAAAAACTGATCATCCTACAAATAAACTAATTAGCGGTCAAATGGTTTCTCAAATGTCATTAGAATTGCCAAAAGGGTGGTTAAACTCTTTGAATCGATCACTTTAATTTATTTAACCAACTAAACATTTACTTATTTAAGGAAACTGAAATGAAAAGTTTCAGAAACCGGGCGTTAGAGACGACTACAAAGCAACGCTCGTTCTCAACACGTCTTTATTACCTAAAATTGTATCTATAGCTTCTATTGCACGTAATGTTTGTATTTATGTATAGCTGTATGTAGTCGCGCAGTTTTAAACTCATTAACATATGGATAGCCATTTCCTGTGGGGTGTCCGGGAAAGAATAGCACCCACACTATTCATCCCGAGGGTGTCGTAGGCTTTCAACTCGAATTACAAAAGCACTTTCAGTGCCTTGAACAATGCGAATCAACGGACGAGATGCACAATGGATTGGTGGAAGCTATCCACTCAGTGGGGTCTAAGTTATTTAAGCCCCGCGGCGGAAGTAACCTCAAAAGCTCTTCTCACAGACCTTTAAATTAATGAAAGATGGGACTGAGATTAAACTGCAAACTCAATAGACGAATCTCAAAATACATGCTACACGTTCGTCTGTTGGGTAAAGACTAATGACGAATCTGAAAATTGAAGATGGCAGAAAGGCAGTGTCAGCTCATCAAAACTGGACATTTTGAGAGAGCTTGAAAGGTTTTACGGACAGTTGTACACCTCGACATGTAAATCGATTGTAGCTAGTTTGACCCGACACTACACTATTCTCAGTGTCCACTATCCCAGACAACAGCCTGTACGAGATTACAATGGCTCTGAAACAGCTTAAGAACAACAAGGCACCGGGTGAGGAGGGAATCACGACTGAAATTTTGAGAGCGGGTAGTAAACCGGTACTACAAGTCCTCCAGAAGTTGTTCAATTCCGTCATACTTCAGGGTACCAGGCCAGAAGCATGGTATAGGAGTGTGGTGGTGCTTTTCTTCAAAAAGAAGAATTATACACCCATCTCGCTCCTCAGCCATGTATATAAGCTGTTTTCTAGAGTTATTAAATATCACATATACATTACGAATCGTCTTGAATGCAGGTTTGATGACTTCCAGTCTCCTGAAGAAGCCGGGTTCCGGAAAGGCTTTAGCACCATAGACCACATTCATACGCTCCGCCAGATTATACAGAAGATTGAGGAGTATAATCGGCCATTATGCTTAGCGTTGTGGACTATACAAAGCCTTAGATTCAATCGAGACCTGGGCGGTATTATATTATATACCTGGCAGTCCCTCCAGCGATGTCATATCAAATATATAGAAACGCCACCATGTCCATCTGTCTACAAAACGAGCGCGACAGGGAGACATCATTTCTCCGAAACTGTTTACGACCCCATTGGAGGATGTTTTTAAGCTCTTGGACTGGGACGGACTCGGCATCAATATCAACGGCTAATACATCACACACCTTCGTTTTGTCGACGATATAGTCATAATGGCAGAGTCGCTGGAGGACCTTAACACTATGCTCAGCGGCCTTAGTAATGTTTCCCAACAGGTGGGTCTTAAAATGAACATGGGAAAGACGAAAATCATGTCAAATGCCCATTTCGCATCCATACCAGTTATTGTTGGGAACGATACACTCGAAGTTGTCGACCAGTTAGGCAGGTCTAACTTCGACAAAGAGGTCACTCGAAGAATCCAACTCGGATGGGCAGCGTTCGGGAAGCTACGCGATAAGACAAGGGTTTATAACCAGTGTGTGTTGCCAGCGATGACGTTTAGCACTGAGACGTAGACTAAAAATTGACCTTTTGGAGAAGCTCAGATTCGCACGACGAGCTATGGAGAGCTATGCTCTGAATTTCTTTGCGAGCAAATTTTTTTTTCTAACAAAATCCGGAACGAGGAAATGCGCCGAAGAACCAGTGTCACCGATATAGCTCACCGGATAACGTAACGTTGGAAGGCCAGGTTCTATGTGGACCGATGACATCATAAGAGTCGCGGGTAACCGGTGGATGCAAATGGCAGTGTCGTTCGTTATGGCGTTCTAAGGGGGAGGCCTATGTTCAACAGTGGACGTCTTGCGGCTGATGATGACGATGATGATGTTAAGTACACCAATCTGCAGTGAGTCCGCGACTATATTTAAAAATAAAAACAGTTTGTATTATAATACTAATATTACCACCATATCAATAAATTTGAAATTTACCGTCGTATTCGAATAATATTTTTCATTCCCTGAAAAGTGGGATAAAATGACATTTTCTAAAAATGAAACCTAGTCAGATCGATTTTTCGCCCCCGAATCTACGCACATACTAAATTTCATGAAAATCGCTGGAGCCGTTTCCGAGATTCCAATTATATATATATAATAATAGTTAATAAGAATTGCTCGTTTAAAGGATAAGATTAGTGCGTCGCAATAAGAGGGCGCGGAGGAGATATTGCGCACTATTTTATTTGTTCGGTCCTCCGCAACTGGGCACAGGTTATACTTACTAGTGATGTACTCGAGTGCATCCCAAGGGATGTCACCGTCGGCGCAAAACATCTGTAGAGTAAGAATAGCGCACTCTCGATCACTATCATTAAACTCGTAAGAGATGTTCCAGCCCAGAGGTCCAAATTTCTTACGCTCTTGAACAAGTGCGTGGAATACGCAAATGCCAAATAGCAAAGTGCGCCAGTCCTGTTCCAGTACTATGGAAGTTTAATAAAATTAATATTAAAGTATTTAAAATTAAGCTTATTTGTCCTAATTTCAAATTTAAGTTCCGAAACCGACTCACCATGATTCTCGTAAAAATCAGCATCCATCTCAATAAGTGCTCTTTTTACATTGGCTTTTAATCCTTTAGGCGGTTCATTAGTAACTTTTACAGAATTTTGAAGAACTGAAACTGGAAACTTAGGAGTGGGCATAGAACTTAAAAAGAGGCGAAAATCTTCATGTGGAGCATTTAGGTCGTTATTGAGATTTGCCACAATCGCTTCGAGGCTTAGCATCCAAGATGCTGCTAAGTGACAATTCTGAAAAAAAAAAAGTTAAAGGAAAACGTATGACTACTCGAAAAAAATCTATAATTTTCAAGTCCTTTACCTGCAAAAATACCCAGTCTCCTTTTGGTTTAGCGTTGTTAATCATTCTTTCAGCGACAGGGCCTTGGCCTTGTCCTAAAGAAATAGAATTTAAACGATCTCTCATGCCCATATCTGTGGCAAATTTTTGGAATGCTCCAAATGGGTCTGAACCTGTGCTCAAGACGAACACCAGCGGCATTGTTGATGTCGTGTCTCCATATCTAAAGAATATTAATTTGCGAAGTGTTAAATATCGATATTACATTGCCATGAATGTCTTATTATCATTCACCTTCCTAAAGAAATTGCAAGGCCAGATATAACAAGCCATTTTGAAATTTAAATTTTGTTTATAGTGCTAATTTTGCACTTAAGATTGAACACGAATTCCGACGGGTCCGATTCCCACACATCAACTTGGTGTTTTTCCACGTGAAATTTAGGTTTGTAAAACGTCCTTACAACACAGGATAATGTTAGCCTAAAGTAAGAGCCATGTTTTTTCCAAATGATAATGATGAATGATTTCTCCCTCCATTTAATAAATAATGAAGAAACAGTGCTAGCTGTGGCAACATTCCGCTACAGTTCTGTCACATCGTTGATTATGTTTTATTCGACTATAGAGTTATTTGCTTCATGGCGACATCAACTATAAACTACCATAGGCACAACGCACTGTAGCTCTAGGTAGGTAGGTATGTAATATCTGGAACCTTGCTAATAAATCAATACGATGCGCAGACTCAAAACAGTTATTGGTGATTCGCTCAGTAGTTGTCGGCCCGGGTAAATCAATAGAGCTAAAAAGTTTACCTAGTCCTCAGTCTTGTAAGGGTATTTTAAGTGCGACTAGCGTTAAGTGCGACTGCGGAGTATACTCAACTGGTCAACTTAATTTCCTACCATGCGACAGCTAGGTAGAATTTATGCTAAGGTGTATCTCGATGTGCGTTTTTTTTTTCATATTTTTTTATTAATTATGTCTCTCCTGCATGTTAGTTAAGCTGACCCACCATATTAAGTCCTCCGAATCAAATTTTCCAAATTTAAGCATGCACATATTTAGTTGCAATGTTGCTTTTTCATTGTTGTATATTTTTCTATGTTAGTCAAAAGGTAGTTGGTTCAACTGATGTTAAGTGAAAGCTCTGACCATGGACATATACAACACCTGTTGCATATGCTGACACCTTTATAAAAAGTGGGGCTCGATTGTCACTAACCATCCAACTCACATTTGTCTTCTGGTAGCCTGATGAGCATTCCTAGACCATTCAGGCAATAGCAGATTCAGAGCGGCTTTACCAGAGTGAAAGAGACAACGTTAATCAAAGATTTAACATGTTAAAATATAACATAATTACTGGTAGGCCTGTTAATATAACATAATTACTGAGATTGCACTGTTGCATGAATTGGAACAGGCTCGTCTATGGAAGTATCATAGCCACACAAAAGACAAGCTTGAAGTGGAAGTATAATACTTGCACCATTTGTTTTTCGATCGAAAACTAGGGTGCATGTTTTTTTAAGTTGGAAATGCATTTGTAACTTCTGAGATGTCATAGATATTCATAGACAGCAGTATTCAACTTCAGGTGATTTGTCTGCTCATCTTTAAAAAAATGTATTAACTTTAGTTTTATTTATATTATAGCTTCAATATGATTTTTATAAACTTTAAGGTAAATTACTGTATAAAATATTATAATTTTAGGTCAAGGTGCATCGAAAAAAAAAGGGAAGGGCAGAAAGATGGTTGAGGAATCTCTATCCAAAATGGAGATTACCTTAAACAATGGAAATAAAATGCCTGCCTTCGGACGTAAGTAATACAAATTTGTTTTGTGCTTTTTGTTTATATTAAATAGTGTCAAATGTGGCTAGAAAAACACATTCCGTTTATATTAAAGCATAATATATAATATACCCCTAAATCAAGGATGAGCAACTTAAATATATTTATGCGGCCTGCCATTTCTAAAATTGAATTTATTTTATTGAATTTCTCCCATCAATATATTATTATAAAATTAATTATAATAAAATGGTAGTACATACTGAACCGAAATATTTTTTGTTCGTTTTTCTGTTCTTTTCTTGTTTGTTTTTACCTTGCATTAAAATTTGTATATGAAATCTTTACTTTTATTAATTTTATATATTTTTATTCTAATATTTATTATAAATAAAGTTTCGTAAATTATTAAAAAATTTGAAATTTATATTGGCCCATTGATTAATAAGGTTGCTCACCCCTGCCCTAAATGAACTTCATAAAGGAGGTTGCCGTGCCGACTAGCTTGTACTAGCACCATTAGCAAACATTTAATGAAAATGAACATTTAAAAATAACATTTGGAATTAGAATAACTGAAACATTCTAACATTTTCCAAAGTTATAGACAATAATAGAGAAATAGTCAGTTTCTAGTACTAAATTATGGTAGCGTTTTGACAATCACCGAGTAAGTGATTGAATAAAGATATTTCAATTAAATTGAATATATAGTATTTGTATAATGTTTGTCTATTTAGTTCACTCTTTAGTATGTTGTTTTCTGAATATGCTGAAATTGAGAGTCTTTTAATATTATACAGTTTGCTTTTTTTTTCAAGTGGGTACCTATAAGATCCGTGAACCTCAAGTAATTGAGGCAGCTGTTGATGCTGCATTAAAGGCAGGATATCGTTTATTTGGTATGTACACTTTTCTCTTTTCCTGTACATTATTCTACAATTCAAAATATTGTTACAAACAATACAAATTTGTTAATGTTTTGTATAAATATGTGATAGTTATATTTAGAAAATTGTGTTTTAATATAGTTTTGTTAATATTGTTACAGATAGTGCAGCAGTGTATGGCAATGAAGCGGCGCTGGGAGAAGCCTTTCGTAAATTGCTCCCCAAGTATAACTTGGAACGAGAAGATATTTTCATAACAACCAAATTATGTAAGCAGCAATTAATCAATATTTCAAAGTTTCATCATATGCTTCTATAATATTTTCCATTATTTCATTACCAATTGCCACAATTGGTACACTTCATAGCTGAAAAAAAATGTCATGTACTTTCTTGGTATGATTTTAGATCGATAGTTGAACTGTGATATATTAATATTAAAATAAAATTACATTAAAATACAATATAAAATACCCTCATGAAAATCCTCTTGCCATGGCTGTAAAGCCACTAGTGTTTTTTATGTTAAGTCATTTCATGGTAGATTTACAATTGCAATCTCTCCAATGAATGTCGCCAATTAAACGGTCATGTGAAGCCATTGGAATATGGCGGCGCTCTTATATCCAGATCGTTGCACAATTTGGCTGCGGTCAGTGGGCTCAGCTACTAAGATTAATCCTATGCCTAATCGTGTTTTTTTTTGAAACAGCGCCGGTGGACCATGGCGACTATGAGGTCGTCGAGAGCGCCTACAAGAAATCCCTATCAAACCTGGGCGTGGAATACGTGGACCTTTACTTGATCCACTTCCCGGGAAGCGTAAGACTTGCCCCAAGTGACGCGCGCAATCCGGAACTTCGACGCAAGACCTGGAAGGCGCTCAACGAGCTGTACGACGAAGGGCGCGTCAACTCAATAGGCGTGGCCAACTTCACCGTCCGCCATTTGCAGGACCTGAACATTAGGGCCGGCGGCGTGTTCCCGGTGGTCAACCAGGTACGTGTGCGGGCGGCGCGGCGCCGTGCTTCTTTTCATGCCAAATCAACGCGTCCCGTTTGGCGGCAGGTGGAGTGGCACCCCTACTTCCATCAGACGGAGCTGCGCGACTACTGCCGCAAGAACGACATCTGCCTGCAGGCGTACGGCTCGCTGGGCGGCGCGTCGAGCGGCGACAAGGCGCTGCTCGAGGAGCCGCTGGTGAAGGAGATCGCGGAGGGGCACAAGAGCGGCGCGGCGCAGGTGCTGCTCGCGTGGGCGCTGCAGCAGGACGTCGCCGTCATCCCCAAGTCGGCCACGCCGGCGCGCATCCGCGACAACATCTGCATCGACTTCAAGCTCACCGAGGCCGAGATCAACAAGCTCAACGCCCTCGGCGGGAACGCCAAGAAGTACGCCTGGGACCCCAAAGAGGTGCGCTGAATGTGTCCCCAAGCCGCCAAACGCGTCGCACCCCGACCGCCCAACCGGCTTGTCACTGCTCTATGTGCGACGAAATATTATATTAATCAACTAAGCACGTCGCAACGTCATCAAATACATCATACTTCCTCTTCTTTCTTCATAATTATTCACTCGGTAAAAAAATTAATTATTACTTGTGTAACTTAATAAACCACTTTATACTGATAAATGAGACAGTTTTTTTTTAAACCTAAATGGTTTATGGTTATTCATAATACTCTTTACAATCTATTGTTGATTGAACTAAGCTTCCGACAGCGTAAATACCGAACCAAGTATCAAAGATGTACCGCGACTTTGTTTAAGAACGCGCACTTTTCTGTTCGAAGGCGCAATTGCACCACTAATACTCTGATCTTCACTAAACTATAGTTTGATGTAGATGGCGTGTAGGTATCGTGCTACCCCCTTGTCCGGCCGCAACTGTTGCACTCGGCGACTGCTCTATGGCTCTCTCACCGCAGCATGCTCAAGTGGCCGACATCGCCTACGTACTTGCTTCACAATGTAGAGAATTGATGCCAATAACATGATTCCTATGATCAGTTTGCAGCGTGAGTGATGCACGTCATGGGTAGACTCGTGTCTCAATCCCATTGATCGAGTTCATGATATCTTTAAACCGTTTGGTCTAATGTAATGACATTGGTGTTTTGAATATGTGATTCATAGGACCAAGTTTTGCACCTCAA
Organism: Iphiclides podalirius; assembly: GCA_933534255.1. NCBI lineage: Eukaryota > Metazoa > Arthropoda > Insecta > Lepidoptera > Papilionidae > Iphiclides > Iphiclides podalirius. The sequence continues at coordinate 1,431,173 of OW152813.1, read as the reverse complement.
TATCGGAACTTTACTTGTTTCAGATGTGTACCAACATAAGAAGAAATCAACGAGTTTAACTACGAAACCCGCACCCAATGCATATATCGCGCTGCATGATTTTCTTCGCACATGATCTTCGGACAATAGTTTCATTTGACGCTCATTTTAACAGAAGTCAAAATGATCCATAAATTTATTTAATCCCCGCTATGTATTGAAACACGGGCTTGTATGGGATGTTACCTAGTTCCTACTACTGTTCAACACAGGCTATGGACATCTTTTATATGATATACATGCTGCTCCAAATTGCATAGTATAAATTTTGTATTCTGTTGCGTACATTGTCTAAAATCGTTTTCAATAATTATATGAGTGCGTCTTTATTTAGATTAATTGCAGCATAATCTGCTTTAAACACTACTGTTGTGATATGATCGCTAGTCAAGAATGACATGGGTATCAGCTTAAAAAATTGATACATGTCTCTATTAATCGGAGGAATCTTAATTTCAATGATTATGATTAATTTTAATTTTAATCAAGGTATAATTTTACACAAAAAGATCTCAGTTGTCTCGGTATTAAGTGTATATTTGTGATTGAATCAAGTTAAAGACTTGACATGAATTGTTTTGCAGTGTTGTGATATTGTATAAGGCTTGCGATGATGGTATACAGACTAAGAAAAAAATACAGCGTGTCGTTACAACAACGACAATAAATGAAATTAAAATTGTATTAAACATTTACATTCTTTAAACATCAATATTCACCGAGTTATTAAATTTTCCAAAACAAACAATTTTACAACACTCTTACGCATAAAACTGTAACGTAAAGTTAAAGTTCATTTGTAAAGGTCAAAAATCATATGAATCGGTTGAATGAATTTAAAAGAGATGAAACATACTGTTAGAGGGAGAGACTTGTAAAGTGTGTTTAAACGCTGTGGCAATTGAATGAATCAGTCAGTTGTAGCTGTATAGGTGTTACAAATTTTGTTTCTTTTTTATTTAATTTGTTTGAAAACTATTTTTTTTAATTTTGTATATCTATCGGCAAGTAGCGTTAGACGTGTGTTCATTTATTGTCGCGGTTGTAACGACACGCTGTATATTTGGGTATGTTTCTAGTCCGTTATTAGGGTGTATTTATTTTCTTGCTGATTTTGCGCTTCTTATTGTTCACCTGTGTGAGTTTATGTTAATATTGATAGCTTGATAAGGCCGTTTTTGGTTTCGAGGTTCGGGTCCATGTTGGGATATCTTGATCTGCAACAGACTCTTAGTAAACCTTTTTTGTCTAATACGAGATTTAGACAGTATTTTACACTTCTAGTTTACATGCAAAGATGGATTACGATGAAGATCTTTGAAAGGAATCCATTGGCTATTGGCTTTGTCAGTATGTGCGAAAGATATCTTTTAATCGATATTTCATTTATAATTAAACCAAAAACGATGAGGCGTGTAATTGACGCCGTATATATATATATTAGTAAATAAGCGTCACGAACGACAGGGTGCAAAATTAATTCGGACTGAATAACTGAACTGAACTAAATGTATTGATTGTATAAGTCAAAGAATTAGGTGCTCTTTTCTAATGAGCAATGGGAAAGGCAAAATGAGATTGAAGGATTTCGTTGGTTCGTTCGGGATTATTTAATTATTAACCTTTACTCCGCTTCCTAAGTTGTTTACAACGATTCCTAAGTTCCGCTCACTCGAAATAGTGTCCAGACGATGATAGTACGCTTCTCTGTGGCAATTTGTTGAAGTGGCGATGTGCAACCCTTTACTATACTACCATTTGGCCAAATATTAAGTACATAATTATTATCAAGTACCGTTGTATTACTACATATCTACAAAAACTAAGTGAAAATGTTTAGGAGCGGAATAATGATAGTATAATATTAAATCCTTAAAGAGCATACATCACAAGTAATATATGGAAACAAATTTCTTTAAATCGTTTTCTATTTCAACAAGCGCTTCTGATAATATTACACGATATGTGTGTTAGAATTATTAATGTATAAGTTACACATGTTAAGTATTTCCACATTAAAACTGTAACTTTAACTAGATGTACGGTATGTTATAATCAGTACAGTAGTGATTGTAGACGATATTATCGTATGATTATATTATGCGCATTAAATTTATTAGGCTAGTTGCCTATGTGTGTGTGTGTTTCTTATTTGCCCCGCTACGCGATTTCCCGCTGTGCGTAAGCCGCGGCTGGTGCGAATCATCCATTCCCTCCTTGTGCTTCTCAAGCATCGCAGCCCAAGCGAACCCCTTTCAAATTAAACAGTAGTACAATAATTTATTCCAAGGACAGTTTTGCGGCGCCTTTTGGTCTTTCGGCCGCGCCTGCCGTTGCGATGGTGACGCACAATCACGTCGTTTGTTGCATTGTTTAGATATTGAGAAATTGTGAAATTGAGTTACAAAAAACAGAACAGACTTCAAAAAACCTCTAATGGGACTAAAAAGCTTGAAATTCAGAACACTGGTTCCTATAATAAAATGGGGCCCCGGCTACCTCTCTCGTCAGACGAAACGCAGAATTATATGGAATACTAGCTGCTGCCCGCGACTGCGTCTGCGTGGAGGGGTGAAAATTTAGGGTTGTATGTGTTTTTGTATGCTGTATCATAAAAAAATAAAAGCAAAAAATATTGTCCAAAAATTTAAAAAATATGTTAAGGGGGAACAGCCCTTATCACTTAGGGGTATGAAAAAGATAGTAGCCGATTCTCAGACCTACTGAATATGCATATAAAATTTGGTAAAAATCAGTAAAGCCGTTTCGGAGGAGTAAGGTAACTAACATTGTGACACGAGAATTTTATATATAAGATAACACTTCCACTTGACGCCGGTCTTCTGAGAGGTCGTCGTACTTACCTGACCTGCCCATTCGTGCAACAGCCGAAGCTGTTGTGTGGCCGTACCACAGTTTTTTTTATATCTAGCCAAATAAGCTCAGGATGATACGCAGATAGCTATAAAACGGTGAGTTTTGATGTTTTAAGAATTTTGCCTCCTTGATATATATATTGATTGAAAGATTTACGTATATTTCGTTAAAAAAATAAATGTTTTTGATTTTAGAACTATATTTTCTCATAGCCCTTAAGTGTTTTACTCATCATTGTAAACCATTCTCTCCATTAAAACATTCAAACTACATCTGCATCTAAAAAACCACCTTCGTTTAACATAATATAAATTTCGAGTTTTCCTCAGTTTAGTTCATTTTCTTTCCTAGGCCCAAATTTTGATGGTTTTTTTTAATGATCGACATGATTTTTTTTTAAATTTCTTATGTTCTCTGCTCATATCTCATTTGCGTGAAGTAAATTAGCCAAAAGAAGCAATACGTGTCACCAGGGCTGAATTTAGGTACGGTGAAAAAGATAATATAATACATTAAATGGGACATGTTTGTAAAAAATATATAAGTATCACTTTCTTATATTGATTTTAACATAGCAACGATTTTGAACACTTCTTTTAAGATTAACAGTTCTTCAAAGTTAGTTTCATCCTTAAAATTTAATCATTATCCTCAGTAGGAATAAGATCAGTACAATTCCCCTTTTTGTTACTGGCTTTGTTTGATAGCGTCACAAGACAACAAAATGGCGTCTATGGATTATGTACTTTTAGACACATATCAACTACATTTTCCCTGCCTATTAGGTAAACATGCAATTATAAACCTATACAAGAACTTTTTTTAATGTTAGATTAGCGTTGAATGTTAGTCATATCAGTTATTTATGCTAAGTAATGAAAATTATTTTTCGTCCTTTCCTTCGATATGGATAGTATAGTTAGCTTAGAAGCTTCGTGGTAGATACTCACAGAACTGGCAGGTGGACGGGAGGACTCTCGATGAACGCTGGACCCAAACTTAGCGCCACGTATTGGGTGATGGCGAAGACTAGTTTCTCCTCCATTAGACTTTTGATGAGCATCAGCTTTTCGAAGGGCGAGAGACGGGCGTCCCAATCGACCTTTGGTGCCCTCGCGTCGCTCTTGTCCACGTGGATGTCCTGTTGTTATTCAGAAAATATTATTAATATGGGAATTTCGATATTCCATCCAAGCCATGGGTAGTCGTAGTTGTATTTATCCAGGGTCGGTGCCTTTACACTTCCAATTTTTTTGGTATCGGGGTGAAATCTTTAAAAGATGTCACCTTAGATGACAGGGTCATGTGGGTTCTTACCCACTAAAACCCATTCGGTGGCCACCTTCTGTACATTTGGAGGGACTCCGGGATCTCCCATGGAACGCACCGGCGTCCCTCGGTACTACGCCTGAGCACGCCTCGGAGAAGGATAAACCTTCTTCGATGCCCTCGCCATTTTGCAGCAGCACGATACCATTTCGTGCTGCTGCCAATCCGTGTCCCCTTTTAGTCGCGCTTTTACGACAGGCAGGGGATATCTTAGCCCTATTCTATGAGCCCTGAACTACAGGGCTCAGGTTCACATTACCGTGGTACGGCGGCAAACCACGGCAGCGGGACCGGGTCCTTGCACGCCTCCATCGTTCCATGTTATACAACACAAGGCCTATAAGAGCCGTAATGCCATGCCTCGGGACGAGCCTAGAGTGAGCGAGGTAAGGGACGAGGTGGAGATTGGTTACCAGTGCGAGGTCTCCGAGCGTGATCGGAATCCGGACGAGGCAGTCGTCCGGCAGGCCGGCGAAGGAGGGCTCGGCGGCGTGCAAATGTTGCACCGAGAGCCACATCGCCTCCGTGAGCGCCTCCACGGCCGGCTTCTTGGCGACGGCCTGCCAATGCGTGCCAAACAGATAAGAGGCGCGTGATGCCAATGTGGCAGTGGTGGCAGTGGTGGCGGCGGTACCGAGTGCGCGGCGGTGGGCCCGTGCAGTAGGAAGTGCCAGTGGCGCGGCGGCAGGGCGGCCGAGTGCAGCTGCACCGCGGCGGCGAGCAGCAGCGCCAGCGCGAGCCGGTGGCGGGCGAAGAGGGCGCGCGACACGGCGCGCTGCGTGGCCAGCGTGGCGCGCGCCACCAGCGCCGCCACGCGCGCCTCCACCACGCCCGCCTCCGAGGGCTCCTCCACCACGCGCCGGAATATCTGCGCACGCGCGAACCGCTCGCATCACTCACGACGAGGCCACGCTCACGTCCGACCGGTGGGCCCTGCCTGAGTGAAGTAGGCGAGCGAGAACTGGTACATGGGGTCCAGGTCGGCCAGCTGCGCTATGGCGAAGTAGAGCAGGGCGCCGCGCGCCGCGACCGCGCGATATCGCTCGCGCGCCGCACCGATGCTGCGCTCCGTGCCCTCCGCCTCGTCCAGCCGGGCAGATATTATCTCGGACGTTTCCTGTTTTTACACATTTCGCCATTAGCGACATGCATGTACATTGTGCACGTATAAATGAAGGTTTTGAACGGCCGCCTGTCACCTTGCTCTCGTTCAGAGTCTCGATGAGCTCCTCGTCGTCGAGGATGTTCCCGGCGGAGGCGTGCAGCAGTTGCAGGATGCGCTCCTCGATGGCGAGCAGGGAGGCGCGGTCGGCGGCGATGCGCTGCGTCAGCTCTGTGCGCTGCCTCTCCAACTCGGGCCGCTCCAGGCTCACCACGTCCCTGAATACACACGATACGTGATACATATGCGTCATACATACTACACCAGTGGCCATGCGTCACTTTGGGATCGGTTATCACGATGGACACTACTCTCGCTTCTGACTATGGATTGAAACAAACAACCTTTTTAATTTATTTTTTTATATATTCAAAAAGGTTTATCTATAATTGTTGACACTGGATACTTCTTAAAGCTAAGTAAACTTAAGATTAAACATATATTAGTATAACAATAATAGTTAATAGCGTGACGGCCCGAGCCGAGGCTCCCCCGAGAGCCCTCGAGCTTAGTCACCATAACGCGTAATAATAATACGCCGAGGTTCAGGCTAGGCGCCTCGTGCGCCAGGCCACCTCAAGCCCGTCGGAACTGTAAAGGCCCCTAAGGCCAACAGTGCCTCATACAGCCAAAAAAAAGAAGTATAACTATTGCTTAAGGATAAACACATGTGCAAATAAAACTATAAAATTAATTCAAAAATAAATTTAATAAGTTAGACTAATTAATTAATTAATTTTTTATTGGTAATTATTCCTACAGCGGTGAGAAACTTTTCGTTCCTTTTTTCTACAAAAATTTAAAGTTAGAACAAATTTAAGAGTAGGCTATGAGCGGATAGTCGACATAATTTACTTAATAAAATTGCTTTTGACTAATTAGATAAATAAGTATACATATTTAATTTTTATAATCGAGTCATTGAAAATCAATGCGATCACTATGATCATTAATAATTTTACAAAGGGAGAGTTGCTATCTAGAACTGTTTGTCGTAATGGAGGACATGGCGGTGTTTCATCGGAAATGGGTTTGCGAGAATTCGTGAAGGAACTTCGTATCAAAAGGTATTCTTGGACTTACACACTTTGCTGTACGTACTACAAGAATTATTTGCTTTATATTTTAACGCACATCTCATTTCAGTATGTTAAATCAAGTTTTACAAAACGCTTAAATATACTGGCGGACCGCAAGTAGCGGCATTTGTAGTCAAAAACATGGTTTTGCTTTAAAATGTTATGATACATGCAAAATATACGTAATTACTTTTTCTATGACAATATTTTCTAATTAAGACATTTAACGCAGGACTATCGTCGTTATATGTCGCATATCGCATATTAAAATGTCGCTTTTTCAATAAACACTCAAAGGACCAGTGTCTCTTGAACAAGAGACAATTAAATAAATTGTCTCCATGTGATTTAATGTGTGGCGCTGTTCCTAAGCCATTGGCTTCGGTGGAGGGGCCGGTTTCAGCCACATACAATGGTTGGGGATAAGGGTATTTATGTCCAAGGAGGGTTGACATCAGTCTGGCAGCTGGTCGTAAAAAAAACTAACTAACGACACCGTTGACAAAATTATTTATATTCTCCGACCCAAATTAATAAAAATTAAATCTCGTTAAAAATTAAATTAAATCTCCACCAGATGGTAGGATAAGGGCAGGATAGAGAAGTGTACATAAACTGTGGAAAAATTTTATCGATGCTGCTTGGATTCGACTTAACGCGCCCAGACGCACTAACCACTGAGCTGTACGTTCAATAGGCTCACGCGCGAAAATGTGGACCTAAGATCCATGCACTCATGTTCCGTACCCCAAGGGTAAAACGGGACCCTATCACTAAGACTGTGCTGTCTGTCTGTCTGTCCGTCTATCACCAGGCTGTATCTGATGAACCGTGACGGTTGAAATTTTCACAGATGATGTATTTCTGTTGCCGCTTTAACAATAAATACTAAAATAGAATAAAATACAAATATTTAAGTGGGGCTCCTATACAATAGACATGATTTTTTTGCCATTTTTATAATGGTACGGAACCCTTCGTGCATGAGTCCGACTCGCACTTGGCCGGATTTTATTGTTTATTTCTCTTTAAATATAACTTATCAGTTTTCGACAATATTACCGTCGTTTACCTATGGGATGAAAATTATTTTTATTTATATTCTTATATTCGCAGACTCACCCTTTCGGTATTACAATAAGCGTCATCCGGCAATCGAAACACTTAATTAATAGCTGCCACTAGGTTTGGCATAATGTTTATACTACAATCGATCCTTTGGGAGAGGGAGATCAAACACCTTGAGGTCACTCTCGACTGAAAATGTCGTGTAATGCGCTCATTTAAAACGTTCGGAATAGTGTAGCGACCTTATGCCTGAGAGGAACTCATGAACTATGTATCGAACTCCAATAGCAAACTGCATAAAATTATGTTGACAAGGCTTGCGTGTACCCATAATGTCCCACGTTTGAATATCTTTCGTGCATATTTCCCCTAACACAACTCTGAAATAACGAATCTTCAGGTAGTGAAATTACGAGTTAATTAATCATTTCATTACGAGTGCGGAAAACCTGTCGTTGCAAATAGTTCCGACAAGTGTCTACTCGAGCCGAGGCGCAGCCGAAGGTGAGGGTTGACAGTTGACAGCAGACAGAAAAAGCTTGAGTGTGTAATAGCCCACAACCCGAACGCTATACGTCCCTATTACATGTATATAAATCAAGATCCTGACTCAACACGATTAAAAGTTATGGACACATTTAGATTTTCGCGAAAACTTATATTTACCTGAATTTTCAAATTTATTTTCACGAACTTTCCCTTCACTTGTGCTTTTATAGGTCAACCGGAAGTACCATATAGGTTTTGGATCGAAAAACTATATATTATATGACCAAGAACCACGAAATGAATCATAAATAAAATCAAATCGGCATATTTACAAGATCATTTTATATTTTGAATTTATTTTATATCACTAGTTGTTTTCCTTTATTAATCTGTTTTATTCTCAGTAAAGCGTATATGTCTAGCTATTGAGTATGCATATGTATTTGTTATGGATACTTATTATCCAACACTCCTCATCTATTAAAAATATCATTATAATAGGAAGGTAAATTTCGCTGCCAACTATAAAGTTGTAGTAACTCCGAGAGAAAGCTCCGGTTCGTGTCAAGATAATTTTTTTTTCGATTCCAGATGATTTTTTGTTCGAGTCCAGGTAAAGTTTTATTTCTTTCCCTTTATTTTTCAAGTTCCTTCTTTTGTGACAAAAACATCCGAGCAAGTCTCGGACATCCAGGTACTATTATTAATGTAAATACATTCCCTACTGATATATTTTTAAATCTAATTTAACTTTTTAAAATCAAGTCCGAGTTGGAATCGTTCGCGAAGGACCGTGTCATTATCTATAAAACGGCAAAAAATGAAGTCTGTTCTATGGGAGCCCCACTTAAATATTTTTTTTTTGTTCTTGTTTTAGTATATGTTGTTGTGGCGGCAAGAGATGCGGTGAAAATTTCAACTGTCTAATTATTACGGTTCACGGTTCATCGGCCTGGTGATAGACAGGAAAGAAAAGGCCCTTAGTTGACATTCTCTCTAAAATAATGCTAGCATGAGTTCCAAACTCTGGCTGGCTAGCCCACGAGTTTTTCGATAGATAAAGCTTTAATGGCTTTAGTTAAGGACTGAAAGTAATGATACAAGTAAAAGAAAAAGATATACGCACGCCAGTAACTGGTCCTCGAGGCCCGAGGGGGTAACGGTGAAATTGACGAGCGTGACCTGAATGCAGATCTCGGGCAGGTAGTGCGGGTTGGCCAGCTTGGTGGTCAGGTAGAGGCGGAAGTTCGGGTCGTACTCGATGTCGCTGTCGCCCACGTGGATCAGCAGGCGGCCGGCCTGCGAGAATCACAATTTACTCTTAACTTGTCCTATTCCCACGATGCAACGAATGCCGCCAACGAGCGCATCGCGACCTGGAGGAAGGTCTGCTTGAGCAGCAGCGGCGTGAGCACGGCGTCCAGCTCCTCGCCGACGTCCTCGAGCAGCAGCGGCCACCCGAGGCGCACGCAACTCTCGAGCACCCGCAGGAGCGCGGGCTCCGTTGGCTTTATCACCTGGAGGCCCGCTTCGCGCTCCATGTTCTTTATCCATCTGTTTGCCTGCCCTCGCAATAGAAACGTATTATCAATTCGCGCTTTATCTCCGCCGAACCCATCAGTTAGCTGGAGGCAACGGTGCGGACCTGTTGTTGCGGGTCTATGGCCAGGGGCCGCCGTCCCGCGCAGCACACGAGGGTCGCGTTCTCGGCGGAGGCGGCGTCGCGCGGCAGCCCCTGCGATTGCCACGCGAGCACCGCGCCGCCGCCCGCCGCCGTCCGCACCAGGCTGACACGCGACCCATGCTTATCACACATTCGCACTCTCTAGTCTTGTGCAAAAATCCAACTGAACCTGAATGCTGCTCTATAAAAGGATTGGCATAAACTTACTCGAAAGTTTCCGAGGCCGGAATATTGAGCTGGGCGCATTGGGCGACCCAATTGTGCTCCAATTCGAGTCGGTAGTGGGCGGGGAAAGCGCCGAAGTAGGCGATGCAGCCGGCCGCCACCAGGACGTCGCCCGTGGCGCAGTGCAACCGCTTCGAAGCGTCCTGCCAAGGCGGCGGGCCATCGGCATTAGATGGGCTCGTGGCCGTAGCGGTGGCGGTGGTGGCGCTCGTGGTGGTATGCAAACGTACCCGCACGCTGTTCTCCCACCGCGCCTGCTCGTTGGCCAGCGCCTGCGTGAGGCTGGCTGCGCGCGCGAGCCGCGCGGCCGCCAGCTGCACGTCCGCCTGCAGCCGGTCTCGCTCCTCCTCCACAGCCTGCGCTCGGCGGCATATTCTTTATTAAATATTGGCAAGCGAGCAGGCTGCTACACGCGAAAGTATATATTATACTTCCACTTCATGCCGGTTTTCTGTGAGGCCGTGTTATTTCTCCGGATGAGACTGCCCATAAGTTCAACAACAAAAATTTAACACCACAGTAAAATTTTTGATTTCTCTCTCACAACTTTCATTACTAACCGCAACGACTATCACGTTTACCCATTCCGTGGTTTACAGCAGATGTTTGGCACACTGTTTCCCATATCAAATGTATCTACGCGTTGAAAGAGGAGATACAAATAAAGTCCATCGGCTAGCGATGATCGCGATGTGAATCCAACATACAAAGGGCGAACGCACCCGCAACTCGCCGATCATAGCGGCGAGTTGAGCCTCGATGGCCTCCACCTGCCGCTGCTTGGCGCGCAGCTCGGCCATCACGCTCTTCAGTATGGCAGCCGCCTCCTTGTGCCTGACATGGTGTACGTACACGTTACAATGCACATGTCGAGTCGCATCTTCATGTTTTATATGAGCTATATATAACTGTTACAGTTACACTGCACATTAACTCTAATAATATGGATAAGCCCTTTCTGTCATGCTGTTTTTTGTGCTATTTAATTTTTATATTTATATTATTATTAAAAAAAGATGGAAAGTGTATTCCACGTCCAAAATCTGTACACAAAAATGCAGTCTTTAAAGGCAAATGATCAATGACCATGTGTCCTCGTAAAATTATTTTTGTAAACCAATACCCGGTGATGGCTTACTGCGCGAAGCAAAGGAAGATGTATTTTTATTCCGCATGTAGCTTAACCTTGCAATGGCAACCAGACGCCATATTGTCAAAATAACGAGTTTTCACCGTCTGTATTTTTTGTTTACAAAATCTACTGAATCGAATTTAAATGTCATGTATGTATGTCCATTAAAATAAGTGATAATAATGTTCATGATATAAATGTATCGATTAGAAAACTATTTCAATGCTGTAATTGTTCAGGATTACTTTTAACAAAGTTCAAATTACTGAGCTTGTTAGGGTTCTGTACCCAAAACGTGACCCCATTGCCAAGACTCCGCTGTCTGTCTGTTCCTCTGTTTGTCAGTCTGTCTGTCGCCAGACTGTATCTCATGAACCATGGCAGTTAGACAGTTGAATATGTGTATTTTCACAGATGATGTATTTCTGTTGCCGCTATAACAACAAATACTAAAAACAATAGAAAAATAGGTAGGTCCCAAACAATAGATATGATTTTTTATCGTTTTTATAGATGCTAGATATTTTTATAAATGGTGCGGAACCCTTCCTACGCGAGTCCGACTCACACTTGGCCGGTTGCTTTTCTTTTGTTTTAATTTATTTTAGGTATTTTTTAAGTTGTTTTACGCAGTCACGATTGTGGTTTTTATACAGCGTGTCTTTACAATCGCGACAATAAATGAACACACATATAGAGGATAACTTTTTAAAATTGTATTAGACGTGTTACACAATTACGCATCCTGGAAATCGCCTACATTCCATTCTCAAGAGATTGCTTATTGCGTGCTACGTGCCGTCGCCCGTAATCCCACGGATACGAAGTGGTTGCGCAACACAGGGACCGTCCGAAGCATCGCAGCGAGCGTCACTTTTGTCTCTCACATCGAGCAACTGTCACCTCACTTAGAAATGTAGTTAACTTGTAACTTTTTATATAATAAAATAAGTAGATTTAAGTATAACTTTGCATTTTTTTGCATCCTCCGGCCGCAGCCTTCGTAATCGACGTTTACATTCTTTAAACATCAATATTTACAGAGTTATTAAATTTTCCAAAACAAAAAAATTTTGAACGTATAACACTGTAAAGTAAAGTTCATTTGTAAAAGTCACAAAGCATATGAATGGGTTGAATGAATTTAAAAGAGACAAGATATACTTTTAGGAGAGGCTTGTAATGCGACGCTGTAGCAACGAATGAAAAAGCCTCGGAATGTATGAATCAGTCAGTTGTAGTTGTATAGGATATTACAAATTTTGTTTCTTTTTTACTTAATTAGTTTGTTTAAAAAATATTTTTTTTCAATTATGGATTTTTTTTAAGTTAATATTTTTTTATGATTATTGGCAAGTAGCGTTAGATGTGTGTTCATTTATTGTCGCGATGGTAACGACACGATGTATAACTTTTTTTTATTTTGATCATCAATTCGTTATCAATTCACCATATCTATCGCCAGAGCTTGTGACTTTGATCTCCGCTACAGGAAAAAGCGTGACTAAAATTTACTAAGAACCTAGAACGTTTTTAGTAAACTTGCTCAATTTGGTACTACAGATAGCAGTGTACAAGAATTTTCTGAAATATGTCATTGTTGTCGCATATTGATTTCATAATATACTCACTTGATGATCTTCGGTTCGACTACCCTGAACACCTTGGCGTACATATCGATAGCCTGCACCCACAGTACCATGGAGCGGCACACCTGCGCAGATTTAACGTTTTTCTCACCATACATACTAACATCGTGTTAAACTGCTTTGCGACAACTTATGGTTAATGGAACAAATGTGTTATTGGTTAGTGGACCTTTGAGACTTTGACGACAGTATCCGGGTTGAAATCCTTGTGCGTGAGGTAGGTCTTGATCTTCTTGAGGATAGCGTCGGGGATGTGGTCTTTATCATACTCCTGCAGGTTGCGGATGAAGTTCACATCCGCCAGCAGCTTCTTGGTCGAGTCCCAATTAGGTCTAGAAATTTAATGTAGAAGATGGAAGAGAAGTATATAAATCTGTGACCTTATAGTGCTCATGCATCGGACAATTTAAATTTTACAAAACTTGACTGTAGCCCGTCCTAACTATGACATCGCAAAACATCTCTATCTCTCCCTCAATCGTGTTATTAGAATAAATGAAATTATTTGAAAATTTCCAAAAGCTCACTTGGCGCCGAGAAGTATACACACGGGCTCCATGACGAAGCGTACGAGGGCGGGCGGCTTTTGGAACGCCTTCAGCTCATTGATGTCGCTCTTGTTGAGCGCCTTGAGCGCCTCCTGCGCGGCCTCCATGGCGGGCATGGCCAGCGCCAGGTCCGCTTTGGCCTCATCCGCGATCTGCCTCACCTCCTCTGCTTTCGTCTGAAGCGATTGTTCCGCTTACTGTCTAATATTCTCTTCAAATCACTAAATGTAACACGGCGGCCACCTTGGCGTCGGCCTCATCGGCCAGCAGGGCTTCGCGCACTAGGTCCGCGGCGCGTTGCTCGTCGCGCAGCCGGGCCGCCAGGGCGGCGCCCTCCGCCGCCTTGCGCGCCAGCAGCGGCTCCATCTCGCGCACCGCCCGCTCCATACTGCCCACGGACTCGTAAGCACTGTACAGCTTCTGCCGAAACGAATGCCCACTGCCGAGTCACCACAACCATTCATGATGACCGCATGGGGGCAAATGAAAACCAAACTGCTCCAGTCGTTACGAACCTCGAGCCCGCATGAGACACGGTCGCGGCCGAGAATGATCTCTTGGCGTTTGGTGTCGAGCAGCGAAAGGTAGAGCTGCAGCAGATCTAGGTAGCTACTGGGCGTCGAGTAAAAATGCCGCCGTAACTCCTCGTACAACCGCTCCGACATTACATCCACGTCCTGCGCATCATACAGATAACAATAACAAGTTTAGAGTAAACTAATAGTGTTATTGAAAATACTAATAAAATCACCCGCATTTTAAATCGATCTTAAATTTGTCTTTCTAATTATTATGTTTCTAAATTCAATACAAATTATTGTGCCTGGTGCATGGAGACGCAGACGCTAGAGATGGCGTCGATGAGGCCCGGGTCGCCGAGCGATACCAGGCTCTGGCGCGCCACGGAGAGCAGCGCTTCCGGCGGCCACTTGGTCAGCCAGTCAATGGTGCAGCAGTTCACCAGCGATGGGAACATGCGACATCGGCGTCTGCACGGCAATACTCGTCCAATCACAATCAGTCTCAGACGATTATCCTTTACGAGCATAGTGAATAAATGAAACAAAACGGATCGAAAGCCGCTAAGATCAAAATGCTTATCGTCATCATCAATAGCGGGGTGCACCTGAAACCGTCACCGACGGGGCTCATGCAGATGCATAGGTGCAGCTTGGCGCGCACGCGGTTGATGAAGAAGCGGTAGAGGGCGTCGCGGTCAGCCATATTGACGCCGGCGCGTACCGCCTCCGTTGCGCATCCGGACTGCATCTGCTCGTAGGCGTCACCTTCCAGCAAATTATTCACCTCACCTGTCGCAAAATATCGCGAAGGAAAACTTTGTGAGGAAACCTGCATATTTTCAAAAGAATAATAATAAAAATAAATATTTCAAAGATAATTAAATGAAATCCGTCAATCTCAGTGGGCCGTGGTGGACTGTGTTTTGTTACCCTCTGTACAGAGGAGGCCTTTGCCCAGCAGTGGGACATGTATAGGCTGATTACTTTGCTACTTTTTAACTGTAAGCGGGTTATTTTTCATGCATTCTTTCATTACCTGCATATAATCGGGACTGTCTTGGATATTTCTTCACTGCGGTTTCAATTTGAGAAAAATCTCTGACATTGGTTAGGTAACTATGTGTGGGTAACAAAAATTTTGTTTTATTTTTTTTTTCAAAAAAGGTCAAACATGATCATCTAAGTATTTTAATAGACAAAAACGAACTTCGTGGGCAACTTTTTTTCAAGGTTTCGTACCTTAGGTATCGAGGCTTCCATTAGCGCTTTATTTATATCCATGGCGACTTTTGAGGATAATACAATTTTGAGTGAAGGAATCGTTTGAATATTTATATGTTGTTTTGTCTTCGTTTTTGCTGGGATAAAAGCGCGCGTAACCAAGACAAAAAAGACAAATAGTTTGACACTCTCCACTCATTTGTTAGCGCCTGACCTCTTAGCTCCCGCCCCCACTCCGCACCCTTGTAGCCGCAATTTTAGAAGCACCCTGCTGTGCACGTCTGAAAAGGCTCGACTTTGACGGCATAGCCCCTGTCGAACACACGCACTTTCCCTATACAGAGGGACACTAATCGGATGTGCTTATTATTGCAATAGTCAAAAATATCAACCTCTCCGTACGCGATCCTGAAGTGATCCACGAGCTTCACTCAGATCACCGACCAGTCTAACTTCGGCTAGGGCCCTCAGCAATAGCCGCTGTACAAACCAAAACACTCATCAGCTGGCATAAAGTCAAGTCCAAATTTAACGACAGATTAGTTTCGTTCGCCAATTAGATCAATCCCCGTTCAACTCACTAACAAACAAGATACGGAGACCGCAATTCGGTAACTCATAGGCCACGGCCACACCGTCGTCGAGACTGGTTCCAGTGGAGGATGACCACTGGGTTCCTTAAACACTCAAAAACCACCACTCTCCCAACTTCACCGCATCACGGAGCGCTCTTCCTCGATGTGGCAAAGGCCTTCGATAAAATCAGGCACAATGGGCTCGTATACTAGCTATATGAGTGCCTTCCTAAGTAATCGTTCCTTTCGCTATCGCGTCGATGGCCTGTGTTCTACTGTGTTGTGTTGTTTAATGATAGAAGCGTTGCTAGATTTTCTTCCCCCACTTCTCCCACCGCCATCGCTTTCCGAAGTGGTAGTAATGTTAGATCTAAAAATTCTTCCAATACGATAATAGCTACCGATCGAGCTGAGGTCCGGCCCTCTCTAATCGGAATGCTAAACGGGTATTGAATGACAGCCCAAGCCGAGGTCCTCTCGGGGGCCCTTGCACCTAGTCCCCCCCTCCATGAAGCGTCCACCACATCGTCCTAAGAGCTTGGTGACCACTCAAACCGGTAATGATAATAATAGTGTGACGGCTCGAGCCGAGGCGTTTCCATTTTGCAAATAATATTAGCCATTTAAATTCTAATTTATTTTAGAAAACGCTGGTCAAGACCTTCAGATTAAGTTATGTTGCGTATCATAAAATATATTCATTTTCAAAGTACAATAATTCTGGTGCCGTACCGGAGTTGAGCATGTTGTTGACGTCCTCGAGGAAGTCGTCCCGCGAGAGCTGCGTGTCGGTGCACAGGAACACGGTCTCCTTGAGCGCCACGCCGGCGCTCATGTACATCTTCAGGAGGTCCTCGTGGAACTCGGGGATGTCGTAGTTGCGCTTCACCTCCATACCCATGCACCTGCGGCACAACGCGCAACCGTTGTAGCTCGCTCGGCTGCGTGTGCGTGTACCCGTACACGGGCGTCAGTGCTATGTGTGCGTGGCACCTGCAGTCGTTGAGGTGGGCGGCGAGGGTGGCCACGCTGCGCCGCCCCGACCCCGCGGGCCCCACCAGCAGCGCGTGCCCCCTCTCCGCGCGCAGCACCCGCGCCACCCGCGCCGTGTGCTCCGCCATCTCCCTGAACACCACCAGCCGCATCTCGGCACGAGCGCTCGAGTTGTACTCGTCCAAGTATTCCTGTCGTCGTAGTGCACATTTTGTCAACAATGGCATAATGGCATGTGTGTGATTGCGTATAGTTTCTGCGTTCATTATAGCCAACAACAGAAAACGCAGCTGCTTAGGTATGTGTAAGGTATTAAGTTGTCAGGATAAAACGAATTTTTGCATCCACCTAAACAACATGGGTTTCTCGCATTATATTCAGTACCCGGAGGACCGAGCAATATTTTTTTGGTAAATCGTGTATTTTGGAAATTACATTTAGATACAAATTACTGAGTAATGAAATATGCATAATATTTTTCGATCTTACCGACGTAATAATAAGAAAATATGAACTGATGTTTTTCACAAAAGAAAGAACTTTAAAAAAAAATGGAAAAAATAACAAAATAACAAATCGACAAAAAATTAAAAATAAAGAAAGCAATGATCTGGAATCGAAAAAAAAGTAAAAAATTAATGTGTAAATAATGATCGTGACGCGAACCACGGCCGTCTGTTTTGGGGCCGCCAGATTACCGGCCGAGCTATTATGACATTTTCTCTTGCGGCGAAATGTACCCTCATACTCGAATTAATTTTTCATTCTCTGAAAACAGGGATAAAAGGACATTTTCTAAAAATGAAACCTAGCTAGATCGATTTTTCGCCCCCGAATCTACGCACATACTAAATTTCATGAAAATCGCTGGAGCAGTTTCCGAGATTCCGATTATATATATACACACACAAGAATTGCTCGTTTAAAGGATAAGATTAATGTACCATGTGTGTCGCGTCAAATTCACGACACAGCCACACCTAATATTTTAATTTTTTTTTGCTTCAAGATAAGCAAACCCTAACGTTAGAATCAACAGATGATGTAAATATTGTATATGTAATTCATCTGATATCCGAACGTGAACATTATAACATAAGAGAGAGTATCAAACGCGAAGGAAATAATATATGATAAGATATATGAGTAACGAAAGGTTATGTACTATGGCACATAGAAATTAGCAATAATTACGTATAATTTACACGATCTTGAACGGAGTAAATAAAAACCCAATCCAACCGTATCCATTCAATACAAACCTTTAGGACCGCCATGAGCTTGTCCATATCGGGTATCTCCTGGTAGACTCTGCTCTCCTTCGGCAGAGATGGATTCATAAAATCACCAAACAGCAGCATCGGGGGCTCCTCGATCAAATCGTGCTCCGGCAACTCCAGCACCGGCGACTTGAAGTACTTCTCGCAAACTTCGCTCATAATTCTGAAGAAGAAGCTTTTGTCCTCTACGCTTATGAGCCGATCGTGGAACACCCGCAAGCATTCGTGGTAGAACAATCTAAGAAAGTAGAAGAAGAGTTGTTGCACGTCAGCTATTAACAGCGAGTAAGCGAGATGGTCAATGAACGGAGGTCGTGGTGATGATAGCGGTCGCGCCCTCTCACCGGAGCATGTCCCGCGGCAGGCGCACGTAGGCGGCGTGCGCCTGCAGGGCCCCCTGCACGCACTTGGACAGGTCGCGCAGGTTGAACACGTAGTGGGCGCGCGCAGGCGTGGGCAGCAGCTGCGCGCACACGCGCGTGTACACCTCGACGGCGGCGCGCACGATGCCCACGCCCAGCGTTGACACCTCGGCCACGAAGTCTTCCATGTGCCCGCACAGAATGGCCTGGTCATAACGAGCGAATGGCCGATTCGGCGTGGAGCAAAATGGGATCAAACAAGACGAGCCAATATGACGTGTACTGTGGTGAAACCTGAAAGATTGTGTTCATGGCTTGTACGTCCGGCGCCGCCACGTGTAGCATGGCGAGGTGACGCACGAAGCGCGGCGTAAGGGGGCTGCGACCGCCGCTGGGCGGGGCACACGCCGCCAGCAACACCACGTCTATGATTTCTTTCCAGTACAGTTTGTCGCGGTCGTACCAGCCGCCGCTGTCTAGGAATTGTCTGTAAGTGTATGATATACATTTGGTTTCTATCGATCACTTTCTCGATGACACCAATAGTGGTATGTCATTATTTGACTGGTAATTATTATTTTTTTCCAATATTAAATCTAACTCAAAAGTAAAAAAAAAGTAAAGACATGTGCCATTTCATTGTTGTTGACAAACCGGTGCCCCCAGACGGTTACATTGTCAAGAAATAGATGGATAGTAAAGCGTGAAGCCATTAGATAGACGTTTAGAAAATGGGCAAGTTTCATATTACTATCTAAAGATTGCAACATTTTCTCTACTCTCTGCACCAAAGGAACATCCCACTGTTTTTTTTTTTCTGTCAATCAGTTAAAACATTCACAAGGTTTTTTTCGGATTTTTAAGTCTTAATTGGCTCACCATAATATTCACTGTAATAAGAAAAATACATATCAGCCAGTATAGTGGTGTCAGTTCTGCAGTTGGCCGCAGTACGCGCACCTGAGCAGCTCGATGGTGGGCTGGGCGCCGTAGAGGTCCGGGCGTGGCATGTTCACGTCGTCCACGAACACCAGCACCCTGCGGCCGAGCGGCGCGCCCAGCGCCCTCCGCGGCCGCTTCTCCAGCCGCTGCTCGATCGCCTCCTGTTCGTTACACGCGCCCCTCATCATTAACATATTTTTAATTCTTATAATATTATAATACGAAACGGTACCGCGTGAATAGCCTGTCTTATGACTTTGAGATACTTTATAAACAAAACTACGATAAGTCGTTTGATTCAATGGCAAAGAAAACATTTGGAAACCTGTGTTTTTCGGCTGCTAGTCTGCGCGGAGAAGTTGAGTGTGACCGGTATATAGGGCTCGGCGGCGGCCATGCCGTTGAGTACGCCCAGGATGATGCAGGTCTTACCCACGCCTGCAAATTGAGCGCCG
This sequence comes from Iphiclides podalirius, assembly GCA_933534255.1. Classification (NCBI taxonomy): domain Eukaryota; kingdom Metazoa; phylum Arthropoda; class Insecta; order Lepidoptera; family Papilionidae; genus Iphiclides; species Iphiclides podalirius. The sequence continues at coordinate 1,411,543 of OW152813.1, read as the reverse complement.
CTCATCATGCGGTCAGAGGACAAGAAGACGAACGCCCAGTGGGGACGGCGTGGGCGTGGGCGTGGGCGCACCCGTGTCGCCGGTGAAGATGGCGGGCATTCCGGCGGCCAGCCAGCGGCCGAGCAGGTGGCCGTAGCGCGCCGTGTCCACGGTGGGCACCAGCGTCTCGAAGAAGGGCCGCGCCGGGTCGTACTCGAAGGCGGCCGTCGCCTCGGCCCAGGGCCGCGCGCGCCTCTGCCTCGTGTCCACGTACACCTCGAACATGTTCACGCCGTGCGGGCAACTGCGACACGTTTTACCACATATGCGGTTAGCATCTATGTCACTTTGATCGTATTCGATAGAGTATGAAATCGGTCGCACTAGTCGCCCTCCTCGAACGCCTCGAACTGCTGCCGCAGGAACTGGTCGAAGGGGCGGCGGTGGTGCTCGAGCAGGTTGCCGCCGACGCCCCACGCGTAGCTGAACTGGAAGCAGAGGGCGAGATAGCCCCTCAGGGCCGCCTTGTCCGCGAACCGCTCCCCGGCCTCCGAGAGCAGGCTACCCAGCAGGCTGCACATGGCGGCGATCTTGCTCTGCTCCACCTATCCGTGCCGTGGCCACACGCGCTATTTTGTATTTACACCTATACGTTTCATGTTTAAGACGTCCCAGTTTACTGAAAAGTCATAAGCGGGAAATCTTCAAAATAATATATCTAATATTAATTTTAATATAGACATTTTCCATCAAATAGATAAAAAAAACACGTAATATTTCTTTCATTTAATTAAATGGGCCCTGGCTGACTCACACACCAGACGAAACGCAAAGTATATAACCTCTGCTTCATACAGGTCTTACTTGAGATCGTGGTAATTCGAAACGAATAAGCAGGACCGGATGGTCCTGCTTATTCGTGCAACAGAGAAGGCTGTTGCGTGGCCCTACAAGTTGGAGAATGTCGACGACTATATTTACACACACATAAAAACTAGATGCCTTAGTTTAATATCAGTAAATGTCGATTTGAGAAATATAGTTTTTTATAATATCCCCGGATTCTAATTACTATCTAATATAAAAGAGAAGAAGAGTTTCCATCACAAATCACCTGGTGTATGCCGACGGCACACTTCTGGTTGACAAAATCTAACCCCTCGGGCACCATTAGGAACATGTCACGAAGGAGGGGCGCGTGCTCGGCGGCGAGCAGTCCCCGCGCCAGCGCCGCCTCCACCCACGAGCGGGCGTACGGCATCACGCCCAGCTCGTTGGGGTCCACGTACACCATGCCGCAGCGCGACACCGTGGCGGGCGACGCTTGCGCCAAGTCGCCCACCTGCCCCCACCCGGACGACATGATACTTTTGTGTATCCACAGGCATCTCAATTCCTACCAATTAGACAAGTCTCGAAGGACGCACCTCAAACAACATGTGCACGTAGGGCGTGAGCTTGATCCTCTCCGAGTTGGCGAGGCACAGCATCTTGTTGTCATCCAGCACTGTGTTCATGTTCTCGATCCACACGGCGTCCACAGGGCCGTCGCAGATGAGCCACTGGTGGTCCGGACGGAGGGACTGCACCGCGACGCGCAGGCTGAGGGGCAGCACGCCGTCGTGCCACTCGAGCGTCTGCAGGTCCACCTCGCCGTACAGCTCGCCTATGCTCAGGCACTTGGGGTTCATCGAGTACATGTGCACCGGCTGGTACTGAGCGCCCTCCGCTCCCTGCTGGTGGAGCCGAGTGTACGTCTCGCCCAGCACCTGCGCCCAAGAGTAAACAACGCGCCCCATTTATGCAGATGATGCAGACGCGCGCAGTTACACGCCCATCGGCAGCAGCAGAGGCACTCACGTGCAACACCACCGTCTTGCCGCCGCCCGTGGGACCCACCAGCATCACGCCCCAACGCACTATCATGGTCTCGTGCAGTTGGATCACCTTGCGCACCTGACACTCTTCCACCTGCAGATTTCTTTCCAACAAAATGCTCTCTGCAAAAATGTTACATGTGTCTATATATCGAGAGGAAAATCTAAATAAGAGTCTTAATAGAAATAGATACGACCTAGTCATCTATGCATCTATAAATAATGGAACGTCTTGGACACAAACTGACCATTGATAATCACGAGACTACAGCGCCTGGAAAATATCTTCACAAATTAACAGAGATTTGTTTCTTTCTGGTACATTATAAGCTTAAATATTGATTGCGGATGCGTGAGCGTGTGTTTGTGTGCGAACAAAAATGTTAATTATGGTATGCATTACTGCAATTTATTATTTTCAATTTTAATCGGCAAAAGGGAACTTGCAAAAGAGTAGTTAGGCAAACATATCTTCCTTCATATTATGCGCTTCAACAGTACTCACTGATGGCCTCCTCCATTACGCCATAGTCCCTGATGGGAAGCTGGAGACCGGGGAACAGGTCTGAGAGGATTCCAGAGAAAAGCAGTGCGTCGGCCGCCAAGAACTTGGGCAAGTTGCTGTCGTTGAGGGCGCAAAGCAGCGTTAGGTCCTCGTGTTGATCCGGATTGGCGCGCTTAAGTGCGCCTGCCATCACCTGTGCACACATAGGGCGTCCCATTTGCAATTTAAACATTATATATGAGGAATGTGTTAATTAACTTGGTGACTAATATTACTTAACGTAATTCGATAAATAGACAATTAAAAAATGTGGCGTTCTCAAATATGAGAAGTACATATTTATTGGCGCCCGTGGGCGGGATGCACTTTAACGAGTATCATGAGATTAATAGCATAGTAACCAGGACGCTCTTGACGGCGCGCATGCCGAAGTCGTAGTGGTCCTGCTTTGAGAGTTGCTCGCTGGAGAGCTTGTACATCTGCACCATCTTGCGCGCCAACACCTTCGAAGACTCGAAGCCCTCCGAGTAAAGGATCACCTCGGCGATGAGTGCTGCCAAAACATAAATAGGCTAGACAAAACTTAACAACATCGTCAATGCACGGTGCAAAGCTTCGTTACTCGTTTTCTTCATTTAATTTAGGGGCACTTTGCTACCTTTCCTGTGTGCCATTTTTGCGCACTACCTTGTCTTGTCCTTGACTCCACATGAACTGCGGCGCTAGTAGTGAGTGAGAGTGGTAGCCCGTACCGTAGTCCGGGACCATCATGGATATGGGCCGGAAGAGCGCCTTCAGGTTGTCGGGCAGCTCGGTGCGGCCTGCGTAGCCCGGGTTCATGGTGATGAAGGCGGCACACGTGCGCACCAGCTTTATCTCGCGGCCCTCGAACATGAACCTGCCCAAACGGGTAACAAATCAATGGAAACTGAATGACGTCGTAATGAATACGTCGCCGACAAGCGTTTGCAAGCGTCACCTAGAGAGCCTGGCGATCTTGGCGTTTCGGATGGTGATGAGTTGTTGCGCGATGACGGACAGCACCTCGATGTCGATGCGGTTGAACTCGTCAAAGCAGCACCACGCGCCCGACGTGGCCAGCCCCGAAAAGAAGCGGCCCATCATTTTATAGTCCAGCCCTGTGCGCCACATCAATCAAATTAATATTCAAAACAAAACATGAGAAAATGAAAGACGGGTGTCTGTAGCCTTAAAAATTACATCAAATTCGAAATACCTCATCTACTTAGATATATCCGACAATTGGAAAGAAGCACGTCCATTTTATTAAAAGGTGGCAACACATCTATAACCCTACGGGTGTTGCAAATGTCCATGGGTACCGGTTAACACAACACCAGGTCAACCGCCAGCTCGATGGCCACCTTCTCACAGAAAAAGAAAGAATAATGTCATTATATATCATTTTGAAGACGAAAAACTGCGAAACGACGCTACTTATAGCCTATATAAAATATTGTACAGTAATGTAAATGTATATAATGATGTAATGAAACCAACTCTAAGATCATTTGCTGGCCATGGTGAGTTATTTGCTTACGTAGTAACGTATCATCAGCGCATAGCATAGGTTATCTTTATTGTTTTTTTTTCTATGTGAAAAAGTGGCAAACGAGTTGGTGATTCCTCTGATGTTAAGTGTTAACCGTCGCCCGTGGACATTTGCGACACTCGTAGAGTTGCAAACGCATTACTACCTTCAAATAAAATGGGCCACGGCTACCTCACTCTCCAGACGAAACTCCTAACATCGATTATGATGATGTAAGTGATAATAGAATATCTTAGAACACTATTTCAAAATTGATATAGAGCAAAATGATACTGATTATGTGATATTTATGAAATGATAATTAGGTATTATATTTTTGACAACGCGTGGTTTTCTTGATGACCGAACGTGAACTGACTGTTTGTTGCGGTATATTTTAATGCTTAAAACGCATTGATGTAAATAAGCAGAACATCATAAGAGTTGCATAGTTATAGTAAAACAATTGTGAGAGGAAATGACCCTCAGAGCAGTTGAAGACGACGCACTGCACGGCGACCGCCTTGGCGAGGTCTTTTGTGGTCTCGGTCTTGCCGGTGCCCGCTGGGCCGGCGGGCGCGCCGCCCAGGTCCAGCTGCAGGGCGCCCATGAGGCACAGGTAGCAGCGGTCCGTCAGCGGCGTGATCACCAGTACACCTGTTGCATACATTCGTCACGTAGGCAGAGCCAATGACGAATGGCAAACTCACGATGCCGGCGAAAATGCATCACCTCCAGCCCCCAGGTATTCGTGGCCGTAGGAGTATGTGGCGCTCGACATCTTCGCCACGCAGTTGTCGATGTCCTCCTCCCAGTAGTAACGGATCATCTTGAGCCACTCGAAATCGGTGCTACAAAGTTAAATATATCAGCCACCGCTGTGCGAACGCGGTAAACGGTCTCCCAAACCGAGCACGCCCTATGGGGTAAACTCACGCGCGCTGCACCCGCTTCTCGATCATGCTGGCGATGGAGTCCCTCGCGTGCACGTCCACCGTGATGAGGGCGCAGAGCACGCGTCGGAAGAGGGCGCCCAGCGGCTGCCGCGTGAGGGCCGCGAGCGCGTTCAGGTCGGCCACGCTGCGCCGCTCGAACGCCGCCAAAGCCTCGCCCACGGCCTCGCCCCCCCCGCCCACCTCCGCACCGTCCACCGCAAACACTTCGTGCACCCCTTTCGCCCACATTATTTGCGACACGGTAAGCACCACCTGTCCACGAGCGTTGCAATTTTCATATTAACTTTCCCGGCCCTTCGGCGGCTCGGTTGGCCAACGCGACAGGGGGCGCGACAGGTACCTGGTTGGGGTGCAGGGCGGACCAGGTGGGCCGTGGCCGCGTCACGTAGTCGCGCAGCGCCGCCTTCATACAGCGCTTCACGGACGAAAACATGGCGGCCTCCACTTTGCCCAACCACTCCTCCACGTTGCCGCGCGCCTTCAGGCCCTGTGCGGGAGCGCAACAGTCGAGAGCAGACATGCGAGATGTGATAAGAAACAATTAAAGCCCGGGCCGAGGCCCACCTTGCCGAGGGTGACCCTCTCGCCCTCCGGCGAGAGCATGGCCACGATGTCCGTGGTGAGGTCCTCGGGGCGGGCGGTGAGCGCGAGCGCCGCCTGCAGCCGGTCCCTGGAGCGCGGCGACATCTCGCGCTCCACCAGCGCCCCCTCGTCCGTGAGCGTCATCTCGCTCTCCGGCAGCCGCACGCCGAACTCGAGCTTCGCGATCGCGTCGAAGCACTTGCGCAGGTGCGGCTGCACCGCGTGCGGGTTGCGGGTCTGCCGCAAAGCGCCGACGGCAACGCGTTAAGAGGACGGCGCGCTCGGAGGCATTGATAAAACATCATTGTAAGGGCGCTCGACGGCACCTGCGCCAAGATCTCCAGCAGCTCGTCGTTGGAGAGGAAGAAGAAACGCGGAAAAGCGACCCGCTTGGTCTCCAGGTAGGCCTCCAGGCACTTCATGATCTGATCCAGCATCTCGTTGTTCCGCACAAACTCCTCGTAAAGTTTCGGCTGAGTGGCGGCCGGCATTGCGAGCGGCACCTGCCATAAATATTTTGTCATTATAAACATTTTCAACATGTTAGTAAAAGTATAAGAGCACTATATGAGAAATACTAGAAGCATCAAGTTTATTTTAAGGTGTTTTATAGTGCTAATCTCTGCACTTAAGATTGAACATTAAAACATGTAGAAAAAGTACGAAAAGACTGTCGCCGCTGTGGGAATCGAACCCACGTCTTCGGCATTCGCGGCCTGACGCTCTAGCCACTGAGCTGTGCATGTTTTAAAAGCATCAAGTTTTTTAATTTCTTTACTATGTCATAAGTAAGATCTTCGTTTAATTGTACGCTACCGTCAGCAATAAAGAGGAATATTGTGTCTCGTAAAACTCTAGTGCTTTGATATTTTGTACCTTTAAACTTGGTTTCTGAATACCTCATTAAATTCTATGCGAAAGAAATCACGTACACTGTCTTTTAAAAGAATCAAACTTCTGTCAAGAAACAGGAGACATTTGGATATCAAATGCTACCCAAGACATCCTGGCAACTTTTGAAATACCAATATACTTTATGCCGAGGAAACCTTTGCCACTTTTCGCATGATGTCCTTCCAAGACTTGTCGACAATGGTGAAGAGCCGCGTCTCGTTGGGCAGCTGCCGTTGGATGTCAGGTGCGCTGAATATCGCCTCCAGGTACATCCACGTCTGTTGGCATGTCTGCCACTCCTCCTGCACACAGTCACAGCCACCCAAGCGTAATCAGACCAAAGTGTTGTTCTCAAGGAATCAAAACTAATAATAAATGTACGAAAGAGAAAGTTTATCTGCGTGTTTCTTAAGAGATCAGGGCGTGTTCGGCGGAATAATGACAACTCGTGTGATGTAATAAGCTTATCACATGAGGCGATAGTACAAGGGTCTTGGAGAACAGCTCGAGGTTGCGCTGCCATTCCTCGACGCGGCTGCGCAGGGGGCCGCAGTTGCGCGAGCTGAGTATCGTGGTCACGTGGACGCAGCTCTCGTCGAGGGCGGCCTGCAGCTCCTCCAGCCCGCCCAGCACGAAAACGTCACGCGTCTCCTTGTGCGCTATCACCGGGAACTCCAGCGCCGCCCACGCCTCCTCCACCTGCGTGATTAAATTGTCTTGCCATTTAATGCTCGCGGTCCGTCGCATATCAAACCTTTTTTGGGGTCAGTGCTTTTAAGAGTTGCTTTTAAATAGCAGATCGTGTTATAGTCGCTGGAAGAACTATACATACGAGTAGGAAGAATCGTAACAGTGTCGAAGAGGTGAGCAGGGAGGTTCTGGTATGACCGAAACTTGGGTTCTGCAGGAAGGTGTGACATGCGGGTACCTTCTTGAGCATGGCCTCTAGGCCCGCCTCGGAGTTGGCCTGGGCGGCGATCTCCATGAGCTGGTCGGCGTACTGGAACACGGCGAGCTCCTCGAGGGTGGCGAGGGTGGGCGGGGCGGCGGGTGAGAAGCGCGTGCGCAGCAACTCCTCCACGCGCACCCAGTGGCGCGCCTTGAGTGCGGGGCTGCGCAGATACGAGATCACCGGCAGCTGCGGCACGCGAACGACAAACGCCCCGTCTTACATTCCGTCATGGCCGATGCACAGTCGCCTAGCAGTTAGTTCGATTCCCGATCTGGGTATTTCTCCATCTCTAATTTGTGTTTGGGAAAATTCCTGACAACATAGGATAGTGTTATAATAGTAACGGCAATGTAAACGTTGCGGTTTTCGTCGGTAGGAAGATACTTATACCGCAGTGGCTATAACGTCCGACGCTATGACCCAAAGGAACACAGGTTCACGAAATGTGTGGTATATCTCAAACATAAGTTTAAGGGTTGGCAGCGTATTTGCAACACTACAAGTGTGATACATGTGTCGGTAATCCAACTTCCGTCAGCGGTACCGCCTTTCTAAAGAATAATTGTTAGAGGCTTTCTTACACACGGTTTGTAGGACATTTTCGTTCCTTTTGGGACGTACCTTCTCTTTGATGAGTTCGACGGACGCCTTGCACCGGGGCACGATCTTATTGGGCGGGATCGCCTTGTCCAGTTGATTGAACTGTTTGCCGAAGTTCACCGCCGCCGCCTGCATATCGTCTGGATCGAGAGTGTTGAACGGAGCATCGTACCTGTATCGAGCACTCCAATTTTACCAACGTGTCAACACTGACTTGTAATTGGAGCTACTTTTTAACATGAATTCGCCATTTTGTAATTGTGCAACAGCAGCGAATGTCATCACGCTAAGATCAATAAGAGCAGAACACCAATGAAGAATGTTTAAAAATCGGATTCATTTTTCATTTTGAGAGCTAGCGCCGAGTGCGCTGCGTAAACAGTTAAAAAAAAAATCATGCATGACAGAATTTTTCCCCTTTAAATGTTCTAAAAAAATGACCGAGACAGCATAAATGTCTATCTTTTGAGGTTTGTTAACGTTTTTTATGCTAACCAAATTTGTTCTAAAATACTGCATTATTTGCGAAGATGGTTTTATAAACATGATAAATGAAGGATTAATCCAAATAAAAATATAACGGTATTCATCACAAGTATTTTAATTTAAAACAAAATTACCACCATACATCATTCGATTTCAATGAATATCTTAGATGTCGCAATTTTAAAATAATCGCAGCAAAATAGTGATCAAATAACCTACAATCTACATGATATAAGATTATACGACCCAGTACCTTTACCTAACGTTTTAAAGTTCCGCTCTTGGGCTACGTTCAGATGACAAGCGTTAAACGCGCGTTGAACGCGAACTAAATTTTTATACGGTGTTCACATGACGCGCGCTGGTCAGGCGTTGAACGCGCGTTGCCGCGGCCACCATGGTTCAGTAGAGTTCTTGCATTTGTACCAAATAAACTTTTCTTTATTTCTTTCACTTGTCGAAGATGGACGTGGAAACAGTTTTAACGGTGATTTTATACTAACGGCAGAAACGACGCGGAGAAATTGGGTCCACCCAATTTTGTCACATAGGCTGACTGAGAGCTAGTACATAATTTTGTACCCTAAATTAAGGTAATTCGGACTCAAATGTTTTAACTGTCCATCAAGTCATTTGATGACTTAGTGTCTCTCATAAACGTTGAAGTCGTATCTATAAATAATTCCGTATTAAAAGCTTCGATTTCCATCTCGAACAATTTCTGGACGTACTGATACTGATGAACCCTAAAATACGTCAATCCACGTCGAAAACGCACGCTCGACTGAACGGTATCATAGAAATCAACAGTCGAGCGCTAGCGCAGCGTTCAGCGCGGGCTTCATTAAAACGCGCGTTAGCATGTGTACGGCCTGAATAAAATTCATGTAATTGTAAACGCGCGTTAATCGCTTGTCATACAACATAAACATACCCTTACCGATAAAATCGTGATGTAGGTACCTAAAATAGCTTCGTAGCGTACGTATCATTTAAAAATATTTTCACCTTCTACATAAACTGAATCGCGGGTTAAAGTAAGCGTTAACCCAAAGTAGCTATTCCACGCGGATGAAGTCGATAATGAGAAATTATACATACGTTTACAAGGAGGAGGAAGAAATGTATCTAAGGAAAAAATGTAACACCGACTTTTTTCTTTGTCATCCAAAAAAAAGTAAAACTGTAGTACCCTCTTTTCCTCAAAACACAACTTACATTCGCCTGGGTATGCTAGCGATTATACATCAGAATAACACATAGGCTATAACTTGTTAAGATATTGTGTGAATTGTCCAAAAATATTAGGATAAGTTATTAGGAAAAAAATCTGCCATCTGCGATATATTTTGGTGTGCGCTACAAAAACCGTTGGAATTACACGTATATAATGTATAATGGAAATGTTTACCTTAAAAAGTCCTACAGTAAATCCAACGACATTATAATTATATCTATCGTTTATGTTTTAGCCACTATCGCCAACATAGTGAACCATAAAGCAATAAAAATAGGTAATTTATTTATTTCTAATGCATACTTAATAACAAATTGATTCTTACCTATATCTATACTATAATAAAAGAGTTATACTAAATTTTATAAAGGAATAGATTCGGTGTCTATACATTTAATATATATAAAAACAAAAAAAAATGTAAATAAAAAAATAGGATATCACAAAAAGAAAAACTTGTCTGTCTGTCTATTTGATTTCTGTATGTCCGGGTTTTGATATAATTTTCAGTGGTTACTTAAGCTTCGCTTGGAGCAACATATAGGCTTTGTTTCATCGCAATTGGTTCACTTAAACGAAAGATATGCCAGTACTAATATATTCAAAAAGTGCAACCGCAAACTGTGTTATCACATTAAAGTTTGTAGAAAAAGTAAGTACGAAAAGATTGTCGCCGCTGTCGAACCCACGTCTTCTACATTCGCGGCCTGACGCTTTACCAATTAAGCTAAACGGCTGATTGCCACACCGATGAAATTCTTAACGTTTTTTATCTACATTGTTTTTTTAGCATTTGGAACAATGCTTAGTGCATCCATTGATATATCCTTTCCAGCATACAAACAATTACGAATATCGTTTTAAAACGATAATTCCAGCAAGAGATGTCGCGACAATCTTTTCGCACTTTTTTTACAAGTTTCAATGTGTATCACACTTAGCCAATTACTGGAAAGTATATAAAGAAAACTTCTGTGCAAAATTCAAACTTGGTTTCATTGCCAATTGCTCAGTTTCAACGCAAATTTAATTTTTTAAATGCCATAGTTCGCAATACGAAAAAATAAAGATCCATACAAAATGTGCTATCGGCGATAAAATGTTTAGTATGGTGACTTCAATTTTCAGTTTCAAAATAATAGTTAGTTTCCAAATAACATACTAACTATATATTGTGATACTTAATGAATTCCTAAATTATTGATAGAATTGAACCTCACCGTAGGTAAGTTACGGACATGAAATTAGTTCTGCGCCAGAACTAGATGGCGTTGTTAAATTCCTAAAATACGCTATAGCTACATTTTCAAAATTTTAGGATATTCTTGAATTTGCTTTATGATTTGGTTAGTTGTTAGGAATAGTAAACAAAAACTTAATTCTTTTTTTATTTCCCTCCCAGTGAGTCCCAGTGAGTCCCAGTTCGTGTTCCTTTAGATTTTCTAATAAACCTTACTTCACCAATATTGTGCAATGGCGGATTCTATTTTCAGTTTCTTAAAGTAAATTCTTTACAATGGCAAATAATTGAAGCTGACATTCTGACTGGGTGTGGCTTTTTTTAATGTGAGAAGGTGGTAAGTGAGCTTTTGTTCTCACTTGATGTTAAGTGATTACTGCCCATGGACATTCGCAACACCAGTTTGGTTGCAGATCCATTGCTACCATTTAATAAAGTGGGCTCGGGGTACCTCACTTGCAAAACGAAAAGCAGAAGTAAAACACGTCTACTTCTGCAAGATCATAGAACTTCCCCGGTAGGGGATATACCCATTCTTGCAACAGCGAAGACTGTTGGCACTATCACATAAACGTACTGACAGGTAAAAGTATTCACAAATTAATAAATATTCTGTATGTAATGTCAGAATGATCAAATCAAAGAGTTAAATCATCATTTTGGCAACTCAAATGACATTTGAAAAGCCATTTGACAGCTGATTAGTTAATTTCTACGATGATCAGTATTTCAGAATCCGGGCGTATGTCTCATATTGTTTCTTGCGGAATGCTTTCCCATTCTTTAGCCAAATGAATGTTTTCGTACCGAGGTTAGTTGTTTTACGCCATAGAAGGTAACACTAGTTATCACGCATTTGGCGATAAGTTAAAAGGGGCTCACCAACTCTGGTAGACCTCGTCCCACTCTTTAGACGATTTCCAGAGAAGCTGTCTCAGTTTCACGTCATTAATGGCCTCATCCAGTTGATCCAGTCGCGACGGCGGGATCTGCACATGGACAGATCTTTGCTTTTATTTATTAATTTATTATGTAAGGTCTAGAATAGAAACACATCCTTTTTGCACTGAAAAATTTAAATCAAAATCAAAAATATATTTATTGACATAGACGCTTGCGTGTTCTTATGAAACGTCAACATTTTACATAAAAATTAATACGTTCGTAAGTAAGCTACCACCGGTTCGGAAAACAGTTTCTGTTGAGAAGAAACCGGCAAGAAACTCAACAGTTGCTCTTTTTTTTAAAACGATTAGTTTACAATATAATAGGACAGATATAAATCTTACTTTAGCCTACGTGAATATCAACAGTATTTACTCCACAAATAGGCGTCGTCAAGATATTCCGCAATGGTATATATAAATATTTTTAAACGATAAAGAAACGTAATCAAAATAAGAATTACCAAGTAAAAAGTCATGTCTACTTCTCAGTGAAGAGATAATTAGAAGTTGTTTGTTCGTAGAAAACGTTTAAAGAATGCATCCAATGGCCAATTGCCATTACCTTGCCTATTACATTAATGCGAGTATTTTTACTTCATTAGAGAATACAGTAAGGGTTGCAGGTTCAACATTTATTTCAAACAGGGTCATCACGTGTACCTACATTTTTATGCAATATTTAATATACAAGGTGTAATTGCAAAATTTAGTAGTAGGAACGGCTAGTATTGGAGGCCCCGTAGTAACACTGGTGTATTTTCCATTGTCTGAACGGTGCGCCTCCTTAAGTCCTCACCTTGAATATCTTCTGCCACTCGCGTATCTGCTTGTCCCTCGCTGAGCAGGCCATCAGCTTCTCCATCAGGTCGTCTAAAGTCTCGAGCGCCTTGCCCATATCCGACGACTCGTCGTACAGCCATGGTTGCTGGACATCAATGTATAAGTGTAGGTGAGGAGATATACAATTATTGCTTTCACTAATCATATGCGAAAATGTGCCCTCCCTTTAGTAGCGCTGTCATGTCGGTTAGTCGAGTGTAACGGGGGCAATGTTGGTGATGATGACTCACGGCGACCTCGTCGCGTAGCGCGTTGACGTCGTGCATGAGCTGCATCAGGTCGTGGCCCACGTGCGTGGCGAACAGGCCCGCCAGCCTCGGGCGCGTCTCGAGGCGCGCGTCCACGCCGGTGCGCAGCGTGCCCAGCGCCACGCTCAGACCTGCCCCGACACCACACGCACCACGACACGCATGACATCATGACTCATTTCTTTTTAATTTGATTGTATCGCTAGTGAAACTAGTCTCACCCAAGTAATCGTTCATGTCGTCGGGGGGCACGGGGATGTTAAACTCGGACATAAGGTCGTAAAGCTCGCGCAGGTACTCCAAGCGCTCCTCGAGGGAGCTCACGCGGCCCTCCAGCCCGTCCAACAAGCTGTTGTAAGCCACAAGCTCGGCCGCCGAGTCCGGCTCCCTGGTTATGTCTGCTTGGATGCTTTCGATGCCCATCAGAATCTCGTCGATGCTCGCTCGGCCGATGCTGCCAGACAATAATTCGATCATACCTTTAAACCGTACCATGACCGACTATTGTCAGTGTTATAAATAAAATGCAGGCTATTCGAAAGAACTCACTCGGGAGTGGTATTCATGACCACGTCGAAGAGTCGTCGCGGCTGCGGCCGGAAAAGCTCTTGGAACGGAGTAAGGTTGAGGAATATAATTCCGAGAGGTTGGAAACTGACTACGTCTTCTATCATCTCTATCTGCTTATTTAACTTGTCGCATAAGGCTTTGAAAACATCTACGCTTCGTTCCATCTTAATCTGCTCAACGTCTATCTCATGCGCCTCTTTAAAGTCGTCCATAAATGTTTTCATCCTTACCAAAAACATGGTAGTGCTCTCAAAAGCCTCTCTGATGGCCTCGGGTATGTACGCAATATCTTCTAACATCGTCTCATCTTGATTCATAAGGAAGTAGAGATTAGGCGACTCCCCAGCGGACCACTCCACCTGTTTGCCCATAATGGTAGGCTGCACAAAGATCTGCAGAGATTCTTCGTTTAAGAAGTTCTGAAAAGTGCGCACAAGTTCGTCCCAATAATCAGTAATCTTCGTAATGTACTGCGAAATTATCTTTTCGCTGGGGTTGAGCTCCACCTTGCCGCTTGGCAGCACGTAAGCATCCACTTGAAATAACGCCCACTATTGGGAGTGAACAATACGGAAATGATAGCATAAATTATTATAAACAAGGACTTAAACTTTTAATACAGTTTAATAAAAACTAAATATAAGTACATATATTGACGGACTCATGAACTGTATCAAAGTACATTTGCCAATGGGCAGTCCTCTTAAAATGTGACTACCACAAGCACAAAAGTTATATAAAAAATCTAAAAGGATTATATAATTTCTGAATATCATTGAGGGTTAATTAGTTTCGGTGTGGATTTTCAAAAAAAGTATTTTACCACGTTTCTGGCAATGGACGGAATTTCTTATGACATTAAACCATAAGAAAATCTACAGCAATAGGGTAGCGCAAAGACAAACGTGCCCTCTATTCGAGATATTGGTCGGTACCGGGTAAAGCGTTATAATAAAAAATTATAATTTATTAGTTGATTGATGTGTTCAGAAGTTTCCTGGATTAGAATAAAGCTTATTGATTGATATAGCTATAAAATTAAAAAGTAAATACATTTCTCCATATATACCCATATATTGGCATTGGTCCTTTCAGGAACACTTTCAAATTAATATTTTTACTGATAATCTACATTTTTACATTCAATATTTAAGAAAAGCTATAAAACCAAAGATTTCAGTATAAGTATTGAAAAAAAATAGTATAGCCGCGACAAATATTCGTATAACAGCTTTGTATTTTCATTACATTTGAACATTTTTCGTCACAATGTATAACAGATCACAGATAAGCGAGTGCATAGTGCGTCACCTTGCAAATGTCGAGCTGGCGCGGGATCTGCTCCAGCACTTGGTCGACCTCGGTGCCGGAGAGGAGGGCGGGGGCGGGCGTGCAGGCGGCGTGCGTGCGCAACAGCCTAGCCATCGTCGCGTTCGAGCGCTGCGACAGCCCGTGCAGCATGTAGTTGGTCATGTAGTCGCCCAGCTTGATGAAGCTGGAACATTTCAAGCGGCAAGAGTTCACGTGCATTACCTATACGTTTACCTAAAAGGTTTAAGTAAATGGGAATAGGATGGAGGACCTCGCGAGCCGCTCGCAATACTTCCTCTTGTTCGCCTTCTGCGTGTAGGACATGCCGCCGACGGCTCGGCCGCGCACCGTCTGCAAGGGGGGCACGTTGCGGTCGTCGTAGGTGAAGCCCTGCCGCATGAGAGCGGCGTGCGAGGCCGTCGCCAGCGCGTCGCGCGTCACCGCTCGGTACTCGCGGAGGCGGTCGCGCACCATCTCCATGCGTTGCATCTGTTTCGCAAAATGCACATTGGTGCGGATCTGCCAACTTTTCGATCAGTGATCACCTCTTCGTTACCTGCACTTCAATGAAGTAGAAGAAGGGGGTATCCATGTCGCGGGAGCAATCGGCCAGTGAGACCGTGAGCATCTGGCAGCACATGGCCTGGACGGCGAGGAGCGCGCGCCCCAGCGGCGGGGTGAGGACGAACAGCAACTTGGCGAGGCGGTCTCGCGTGCGGCTGTATTTACGGAACAACAACGACTTGCGCCACACGTAGAGCGCCTTCCAATATCTGTACACTTTAAAGAAGGTAATCTGCAACACAAGCAACCCGAGTTCAACTGTGAGTCAAGCCAATTATATTGAACTGAGTGTATTTTTATAATGCCTCAATTATATGAACTAACATCGGTAAGCTTCACGAATATTGTGTACTCTTGCTCCCAATCGGCCAGTTTTGTGAATACCATCTCGTTGGTGTAGTGTGTTACGCCACAGGCGCTGATGGTCAAGTAGTTCTTTTTGTCAATGTCTTCAAACTTCACAACTCTGTGCAGAAATAAGGATTTTAGCTCTATGTGATGGAGACCTTGTTTGCTGTCATTTTACCTTTTCAAACTTCAATGTTATATTTTTTTATATATTCTTGTTAGAATCTATACACATATGTTATTATTTTTTATGTGAAATAAATACAGAATGAATGCGATTAAGGAACAAAATAATAACGAACTTATAATTAAACCAATTTACAGTGTTCCTTAACTTAAGGCTAAATAATAAGGTATCTACGTGGGTATCTAAGTACATGTATTACTTTATATATGCGTCTGCGTGTATATATATAAATGGAATCTAGGAAACGGCTCCAGCGACTTTCATGAAATTTAGTATGTGCGTAGATTCGGGGGCGAAAAATCGATCTAGCTAGGTCTCATTTTTAGAAAATGTCCTTTTATCCCTGTTTTCAGGGAATGAAAAATATCATTCGAATATGACGGTAAATTTCGCCGCAAAAGAAAATTTATAATAGCTCGGTCGGTAATCGGGCGGCCCCAAAACAGACGGCCGTGCTTCGTGTCACGACCATTTACACAATCTTTTTTTTACTTTTTTTTCGATTCCAGATCATTGCTTTCTTTATTTTTTATTTTTTGTTGATCCAGATGATTTTGTTTTTTTTTTTTTTTTTTTAATGTTGTTCCTTTTGTGAAAAACACCACTTCATATTTTCTTATTATTAGGTCGGTAAGATCAAAAAATATTATGCATATTTCATTACTCAACACAATTACAATTTGTATCTGAATGTAATTTCCAAAATACACGATTTACAAAAAAAAATAAACAAACCGAGCAAAGCTCGGTCCTCCAGGTACTTTGGTTTAAGCTTTTTGAATCCGGAAATTTGGATGTCAAAGATGCACCTCGCTCTGGAGGCCCTGTTACGGATAAAATGGATGCCATTTATGAAAAAGTGGAGTAAGATCGGCATATCAGTACTTTCGATGTAACTGAAAAACTGGGAATTGACCACAAAACGGTTTCGGCGCATTTGAAAAAAGCTGGGTACACAATAAAGCTCGATATTTGGGTGCCTCATGAGCACACTGAGAGGAACCTGATGAACCGTGTACTCATTTGTGATTATTTATTACTACGTAATAAAACCGAACCATTTTTGAAAAACCTGATTAATGGTGATGAAAAGTGGATCACGTACGACAAGAAAGTGCGAAAAAGGTCGTGGTCTAAGGCTGGTCAGGTTTCACAGACTCTGGCAAAACCCGGGTTATCTCTAAGGTAATGCTGTATGTTGGGATTAGAAGGGCATTATTCATTATGAGCTGTTACCGCCAGGCAGGATCACTGATTCTGAACTCTACTGCAAACAAATGATGAGATTAAAGCAAGAAGTTGAGAGGAAGCGGCTGAAATTAGTTAACAGAAGGGGTGTTGTGGTTTTTCATCATGATTACGCTAGACCTCACACATCTTTAGCCACTCAGCAAAAATTAGGAGGGTTTGGCTGGGATGTGTTAATGCATGCGCCGTATAGTCCTGACATTGCACATTTTTTTTATGTGTTATTTGTTAAGCCCCAGGATTTCTATAGCAATGGGATCATGTCCCTACCTACAAGATGGCAGAAAGTTATCGAACAAAATGGCACCTACATACTTTAATTAAATGTAAGCAAACTTTATTAAAAAATGTTTTGAATTTTCATATAAAATGCGAAGAACTTTTTCCCCAACCTATTATATCCCTACTAATATAAATGTGAATGTAAGTTTGTTTGTTACGCTTTCACGCCAAAACTAAACCGATTGTCACGAAACTGCACACATTTTATTAGAGGTACTAAAATGGATAAAGGATCCTTTTAATTAAAAAAAAAGTATGAGTGTTCTTTTGTACACGCATTAGAAGTTATACTTCTTTGGCGTAACAAGATAAAAATCTCTTCAAACTTAACTTTGGCATTCACCTACATTTGTAGAAAAAACGACACTAACAAAAAAAAGGTATTTAATACATTGAAAGTTTTATTATAACGCATTATCTAGTTAAATAAACTTTATTTAAATACCGCATAAAAAATATCGTGAATACAGTTGTCAGTTCTCACGCAAACATACATAGACTTCAGGGTGTCGGTTTTTCGTACCGATGTAGACGCGCGCATCGTAAAAATTAACTATCGTCATTTTTCCCTAACGCGAGATAAGTATAACTTCAAAAAAATATTTAAGGGCTTAGTATATATTAAGTATACGCACTTGAGATAGTAAGGCGTAAAATATACGTTTTCCGGGTCCACGGCATATACCATATAGAGAAAGCCGCAATTAGGATTGCTCTTCACGTATTCTATAACGTCTTTCTGCGATGCTACTTCCGGCTTAATTTTAAGGACGTCTGTGGTACGTTCCTCTTTTCCGACGTCACTGATGCTTCGTGATTCACGAATTTTAATAGCTTTTTTCTTTTTCACTAAACAAAATAAACAGCTATGTATTTTGAGGGTCCCACATTTTGGAATACAAACCTTACGCAAGTAAGTCTCACTCAGATAGTCCTACGCACCTTCATCATGCCTTATAGGTTCCAATTGTATCTTTGGATTTTTCTTCTCCTTGGTATATCTTTCTTCTTGTGCTGCGCTGAAGCCAGTCTATAAAAAAAAAGCTGCTAAAGTTAACATCTCGTATTATACCCGCATTGTAGCCGAACATTCGACGAGAGTATACGAATATCTCGTCATTAAAGGGCAATTATGACCTTACTACTCCATCTGGTTAGATTCAACTCTCAAAATAAGCTCCAAAGGGAGAATCGATCTTGCATCTAAAGGGCCCTTGTCCATGTCGTGACACACCTAATCAGTCGACATGAACATGTATTAATTTTAACTTTAGATTGACACTTAAGATTGAATATTAAAACGTGTAGAAAAATTAGATGCGCCAAGCATTGCTTCAAATGCTAAATAACAATGTAGAAAGAAGGCGGTTAAGGTTTTCGTCGCTGTGGCTATCAGCCGTTTAGCTCAGTGGCTAGAGCGTCAGGCCGCGAATGCCGAAGACGTGGGTTCGATTCCCACAGCGGCGACAATCATTTCGTACTTTTTCTACATGTTTTAATGAACATGTATTGTTAACATGGGTCGCGGATATTCAGAGGAGCGCGTGGCGTCGTGTTGTCGTGCACATTGTTTATCCTAAGCCCGCAGGTCATTTATCTATGAACATCTTTCAAAAAAGTCGCCAAAGCAAAGTGTATTCGTTAATAACACTTACAAAAAGGATATTGCACAAATAAATAATTTCTTATTCATCCGGTTATCGGACAAATAGCAACATCCAATTCATCATCATCGTTTAGCGTATAAGAATACTCATCACTCCTCATCATCATTTTAGCCTGTTTCAGTTCACTCAACATAGTATTTCACCACACTTTCCGCACACTTGCACGGGTGGTCAGTCCATCTAGTGGGGGACCCCACAACAATGGACGGTCTTCCCTATTGATTACGGAACTATGTCGTTTACCTTTTAAAACACGTCAAACAAACACCAATCATACTTTTTTTTTTGATAATCTTAATAGTAGAAAATTATTTACCAAAGGTTCAGGCTCTTTTTCAACAAATTCTATTTTATCCAACAGTTTTCTATGCGGCAAATGAAATGGTATATCCCGTGGTTTTCTATGCAACAAAGAAAAGCACATTTGAAAATTTAAATAGTTTAGAAGAGACCAATCAATTTTAGCAGCACGTGTATATTCATTAAAAAAAAATTACCTTTTGTAAACTGTCGGCACTGTGCGAACATTTCTTTGAATTGTTTCAATCGCTGGCAAAGTTGTAGGAATAGACCGTCGTCTTATATTTTCACTCATTGCGATAACTCTTGTTTATAATTATTTCGTTGAATATCTTGGAATCCTTTAAATTCAATATAACTTAAAACTTTTAATGTTTATATGAAGAGTTTAAAATTTAGACTCTTGCTTTTTAATTATTTGTTTACATTTTGTCTTGGCAACATGAATGTTGAATGAACCGCAATTTAAAATTCGAATAGTTTGATCAATTTTGATATCTACAAGTTGAGGTAGTTCAAGATTTTCGTTAGGTACTTGTCTTTGACTATTCATTCTTTTAGCAGTACCGTGAGGCATTTATTTATTTGCTTTTATTATGTTTTTATATAAATCATCTTTTTTTTTTCTAGTAAATTCAACTTTTTACACACAATATATTTTTCACCATAAAATTAAATGCATTATACATTTTATTTTTTTGTAAAAAACAAAAATAGTAGCATCAGTGATAATGCCATCTGTGGGAAGGGAAATATCCAAAGAACTATATGCTATCTGTGCAACTTATTGAATTTGGGTCTTGTTTGGTGTTTTATTGGCGCTTTTTCCAATATAACAAATTAGGTAAACGATCTATTAATTGTCTTATAGAAAAGTGTTGTGAATAGTTTTTAATATTCGTTTTACAAGCCTATTAGTGAGAGTATAATAATCGTTATCAAAACTGATATTTGCTAGGACTTTCACTGCATCTATTTTTTAGCTAAATGAGAATTGTTCTGTCAACACCCTGTGTGAAAATTAAATATTTTTTATTTTAAATATATGTTTATATGTATAGTAATTTGTTAATGAAATTGGGTTACCCGATTTAGTCTAAAGTTTTTGTTTATTACCTACGTAACAATAATAAAATACGAAACAAAATCTATTCCAATTTCGAGTTACAATATCGATCTGTTCGAATCCATTTTAATAACTTACATTTAATTATTATAGATATTCATTAGTGAATGTGAATTATGTATTTTTAGAGTGATTCCTATGAAATTTAAATATTTACAAATTACCTATTATTCTCTATTCCTATTACATTTTTCATTATTGAGATTTGAACACTCACTGAGTCCCATATATCTTATCAAATAATAGACAACAAATGAAGGTATAGTTGAAATATGAACAAAAATTTTATTAGAAAATTATTGACAGTGAAACACTTTCCCTTCATTTATCCTTTTTCATCCTCCAATTTAATAGTTTTGTCAATGTGATGACTACATCACATTATGAATACAAATTTTTTTTTCTTAATATTTTAAAATAATATATTTGCTCGAGTGTTTGTAATTATGATAACTAATGTATCTTTGCATACTTTTTACATAGTTGATAATCTTCACAGCTTCATCGAAGACTTTAAAATATAATATTAGACATAACATCATATGAACAGTAATGGGTTCATCTCTTAACATATTTTGACTTATAGATTTGAATCTGTAAAATTATTCAATAGACAGATATAAATAAATTTTCAAAATATGCATAATAAAATTCCTTAAAATTCTAAATACTTCATAATTTCAGTAGTAATTCATAATTATATTAATTAAATTTTAAAAATATGTAGTGAAATGAGCACGTAACCGTTACGGGAGTACCAAAACTTCTTTGACTTTATTGGAGTGGACTTTGATTTCAGTGTGTCAAAATATTCATATTAATGCGTCTAACACATTCTATGCCACTGAGCTGGTACTGTAGTAAAAATAAGAGTTTGTGCCACTGAATTAACTCACTTGGTAGATTACTGATGCATCCTTTATACATTATTCTTAGTAATACATTTAATTATAAAAAGAAAAAAAAAATTATATAAAAACCAACATCAGAATCTAATTTTTCGATTATTTCATTATGTTTTATCTTAGTTAAATATTAAAGTAATACTGTTAATTAAAAATTGACAAAAATTTTTCAGTGTTAAGTTTTTTGTGATGTGTGATCAGGAATATCTCTTTCACCAGTCTACAGATACACAAATGGGGTCCCTTCAGATAATTCTTCCATAAAAGCTTCAAAAGAAGCACATAGTGCTTGTGGATATTGAGGAATTGAATGGCTATGTACTACTACGCAAGCAAACTGAATGAGGCGTCATGTAGTGGGTGTTCCATAAAGGTGCCACAAGGGCCCAGTGAATCTGCTTCAGTGCCATCTAACTTGGACCAAATACCGTTGAATAGTGATCCTGCCAATCTCCACGGCTCCGGATTATCCTACTACGATGTAAATAAACCACACAAGTATATGAAAATATAATTTAGTTAAATATTGAAATAATCAAAGTTACAACTATTTTGTATGACATATTTCTATTGCTACTACTTATTCTTCTATTCTTTCTGCTGGTACTTTTGCTTTTATCAAATATATATATATATATATACTTAACTTTTTAGAACGACGACTACTATTCCATGGTAAGAGGAAACAAGTTCATAGCAGAGTCAGGCTTGAAACATATTGTCATGAATGGAGCACTTAGTTTTGTGTCTGCGCCGAAAATAGACCCATCACAGGTAAGGGCTCTTGCTGTAAGAGTTCCTTTTAATTACATTAAATAAATATATTTAAAAGCTTGTAACTCAAAATTAAATTTAATAATTCATATCATATAGAGCCTCAAGAGCCGTGATAGTTCAGTATCCAGGGGCTCACCTTTAATTTGATATACTCTAGCAACTAATGAAATTGCTAATTTTAAGTGCTGAATTATCTCGCTTAGCGGTGAACAAAAACATTGTGAGGAAACCTGCATATTTTCGAAATAATAAAAAAAATATTTTGTAGATATGTGAAGTCCGCCAATATGTTTGAGCGCGTGGTGGACTATGCCCTTTCCCAAGCAGCGGGTGTTTTACTTTCTTTTTTTATATCTGTTTTCACGTTTTCACATCAATATTCAAATAGCCAATTTTAGAAAGCATACAAACTACAAAGATTTTTTTGATGTTGGATTAGTACTGGATTTTTTTTGTACATTATTATGTTGTTCACCTTAAAATTGTTTAATAACATTTTAGTATACACAAATGATTGGCAATTGTGGAGGTTCATATGAGGCAGTTGGCCATGTATCGATATTTGGGCAGATTGGCGCGGGCGGCGAGAGGTCGGAGCCGGAATACCGCGAGGGGCAGCTGGTGAGCGCCACGCTGGACTCGCTGGTGGAGATGCTGCGCCCGGGCGCCTCGCCAACATTCACCTTCACCTTCCTGCTCTGCTCGCGGCTCTTCCTCAAGCCGCACGAGCTGCTCTCCAGGCTTTGCAAGCGATACTTTAAGAACTACGACAAAGTTGTGAGTCTGCACACTTTATATGATACAACTGCGGGCTACTCATGTATTTCAGTTGGTCAGATGCCGGAATCACAGGGGCACAATTTGCCAACTGCTTTTTTCGCAGTCCCCGTTGCAGCTCATATGCCATCTTGGAGTGCAAATATAAAACAATCGAGAGAAAATAAAAACATATGTTGGCCACAAACATTTTCTTGGCTAGAAGTTTTAAAATAACGTTACGTATAATTTAAATAATAATTTGTTAATGTTTTATAACGGGGAGGTGCGCTTTGTTGAGAACAGTGCAACGGCGAGCGCGGCGGGCAGGCGAAGGCGGACTCCAAGGAGTGCCAGGAGCGGGAGCTGGCCGAGATGGCGGCGCTGGTGCGCGTGCTCACCCACTGGACGGGGATGTTCCCCTACGACTTCCGCGACGACCGCGTCATGGCGCTAGTGCGCAGCATCACGCAGAGGTGCGCGCGCACGACCATTCGCATCGGATCGCTTTTAGTATATATCCTGTCCTTCCCCATCCTGATCCTCGGTTCTACACTTTTGTGTTGCTGCGAACCATATGGGAGATTTAGATATTTTTTCGTTTCATATTATGTCAGAGCTTAAAAGTGTAAGTTGTGACTGGTGATGCTCGAAGATTCTCACGTGTATTTGACAACGGTGAGACGCGCAGGTGCGCGGCGGAGCCGATGGCGCGGGTGCGCGGTGAGGTGTCCAGCGCCCTGGAGCGCCTCCTGGACAAGCTCACGGCGCTCGAGCACTACGAGGCGAGCCTGAACGACGTGCCGCAGCTGTGCGCCGTCGACCAGCTGCCACAGGTCTCGTCGCCTGTCACGTTGCATGGTAGCTTGTGTTAATGGACCTAGGGTACGGACCCGTTTCAACATGAAACCCCAAACAGTAGCACTGCGTAGCTTCCGCCAACGGAGGATGGCCGGCGACCGTGAGCAGAGACTGATGAGGGCAATGACCGCAGGGTGACATCCTCTCCCTGGGCCTGACGCCGGTGGAGCTGGCCAGCCAGCTGACCACGATCGAGCTGTACCGGCTCTCGTTCGTGGGCCCCGAGGAGTTCGTGCAGGCGTTTGCGCCTACGGCGCCCCTCCCCTCCGCCGCGGCCGCCTCCCCCGCCGCAGCTGCCACCCACTCGGCCCACCCGGCCGCCATCAGTCTGCGCCACGCCGAGGCTAAGAGCACGCGCAACCTAGAAGCTTACGCGGACTGGTTTAACCGGCTAAGCTACCTGGTCGCCACGGACATCGTCAAGGTACACCCCACCCCCTGTTCTCTCCCTCTCTCTCTCTCTCTCTCTCCGTCCCTTTATCTCTCTCCCTCCCCCATCCCCTCGGCCGACGCGTTCTGAGTGCTAACGACCCCTGTGCCCCTTTGCAGCCACTGAAGAGTAAGCAGCGTGCGCGCGTCATGGAGCAGTGGGTGATGACGGCGCGCGAGTGTTTCAACCTCGGCAACTTCAACTCCCTGATGGCCATCATCAGCGCGCTCAACATGGCGCCCGTAGCCAGGCTCAAAAAGACGGTAACAAATCATAATTAGGCAAGCATTTATCCGACTTAAGGTGAAATTACACCTACTACAAATATCTTAGCAGATCTTTTGCCAAACCGCTCTCATTGCCACAGTCTAGAACGTCAGCGTTTAGAGGAAGTTTCAAGCATGCCGCCACTCGCTGTTGGAATGATATACCGCCGCCGATAAGGTCTTTGAAAACCAAATTTTCCTTTAGATATCATTTAAAAAAACACCTTTTATCTGAGCAAAAAACATAAACGGGGACAGTATGCTTGACCATTCGTTCTACCAGTTATTTTTTTTTGTACATTTTTTATTATTGTTTCATGTTTCTTTTGATTTAATAACATCATATGTTTTTTGTTACTTTTTATAAGATTTTATGTAAATTTTTTGTCCTTTTCTTTCATTTTTCTCGTTTCTCGCACTAAAACCGTACCATTAACTGAAAAGTAAGCACGTGCCTGATGCACACACATGTATGGATTGGTGGATACATTTTCGATCCTAATGTTAACGTTCCCATTTTTGTTGTTTTTTGAGTTTTTATTTTATTATAATTTTAGTTTCTTACTTTTGTTTTTGATAAATGTATTGTTTTTTTTTGGGCTCGGGGCTGTATTCCCCAATTTTTGGTCATTACTGAAAATCAGCGTTGCAGTTTCACTGCAATATACTGCTGAGTGATGTCCTTTTTTACATGAATCGCGACGTACTTTATTGAAAAGGGAAAATATGCATATTGGAGTTTTATGTTTATGTTTTTTTTTGTCTAATTTTTATTGTCTTAAGTGATTGTTGTGTACGTCAGTCTGTTTTATGTCAAATAAATTTCTTTCTTAAATTTGCAAATATTCACGTCCTAAAGTAAGAAGGTGGTTCACATTGATCTCTTTAATATTGCTCTAGTCTGTCTAATGTAGTAAATGGAGCCACTCACATGGCATCATGGCAACTGTTGCAGTGGAGCCGCACCTCGGCCGTGTGCGGGCAGCAGCTCAGGCAGCTGGAGCTGTGCGTCGAGCCCGGCGGCAACCACGCGAGGTTCACGCGGCCTTATTATTAATACTATTACTACTACTCATCGCTGCTGCCAACTAACTACTACCACCTTCATTATTACGGCTAATAACAAAATGTCTTGCTAGACCTCACCCCGCGATGGGACCTTTATTTAAACAATACATTCACATGTTATCACGATTTAAATCTCTTCGTCAATCATCTTCCTTGATATACATGTGAAAAATATTCCTGGAAATATTTTAAACCCACGCAAAATGCCGGAAACATATCCACGCCTCGATATTGTCATTTAGTTTATGGTTAAACATACTACAGTTAAACTATGTTACTATAATTAATTATAGTAGTAAATTTTTTCAGTTCTTTTTATTTTGCTTGTACTTTACATTTGGAAGGCCATGGGCCAGTTGTGCAGTGCGTTGTTATATGCGCGTGCTTTCGCTCAGGTACCGGGCGGCGCTGGCGGCCGCGCCCCCGGACACGGCGGTGCCGCTGCTCTCCGTCACCTGCCGCGACCTGCACTTCGCCAACCAGGCGCAGCACACCAGGTGCGCACGGGGCGTTGGCACGGCACTAGCGTGACGCGTGACGAGGGTCTGATGCGTGTGCGTGTGTGTGCGTCGCGCAGGTTGGCCGGGGGCCGGGTGAACTTCGAGAAGTGCTCGGCGCTGGCGCGGCACGTGAGCGCGCAGCTGGCGTCGCGCCGCCTCACCGAGCCGGTGGCGCAGCCCTCGGCCGCCGCGCAGCCCCACGCCCACGCCCACGCGCACCACCTCTCCGCCTGGCACTTCTTCGCTGACAGGCCCGCACTCTCCGAAACAGGTGAGCGACATCCCACAACCACCCACAACCCCCCACATCGTACCTCCGAAGCGAACCAATGAGACATACACCACACCAAACGATCTCAACTTTAAAACCCACCAGGCGTTGCCTAACGCAATAAGCCTTTCCGAATCTCAGTAGTCTCATAGGCCCATGTCTATTATCGCGAACAAGGCAAATAATACAAAGGCTACAGAATGCATTTTGTTTCAATAAACCAGCACAGGCACATTTATTTATTTATTTATTTTACATATAATACACAGAGCCTCATTTTTATTTGGCACTATTAAAAACAAAGAGCCTTTATATCTGTACAATAAGTTGATTTGGGCTGAAGATCAAAATGAGAGATATATTACGAGATCATCCAATTATATTTCTTTATCCCTTCTACCAGTCGACTGCTTTTAGCTTCCCTTTCCCTCCGCTTACAACTTCAAATATAATACCACTAAGTGTTGGAACAACCCCTCGCCTTCCCTGCGTGACTTAAAAACATTGCGTTTAAAAATAAGTTCAGATCGTATTTGCTTTTTGAATAAAAAAAATACTGTCATGTAATTCTTAATACATAAATAAATAAGTTAATATATCAGTATTTGTAATCAAATAAATTATGTAGATGTTTTCTTCACTTTATATAATATGCATAATTATTTTTATACACTTGAATAAATTTATAATTCAGACAATAATTTTCTTACTTTTATCGTGTAACCAAGGTGAGACCAGGTATGCTTTGAATTCTGCATTGTAAAGCATTTTTTTTCTATACTTTAAAGATTTTCACCAGTTGATCGTTAAGTGTCACAGTACCACAGGAAATGTAGCAGATAACACCAAATTTGAAATAGAAAACATTAATTTAACTTTAGTAAAACTTACCTTCATAAGATGTATAATAAACACTGTCTATACATATAAATGAAAAGTTTATACATAAATAATTTAAGTTTCGCAATCCTACGTTGTGGGTATTATTGCAAGTGCATTAATGCACTTGCAATAATTGCTTCTGAGTGCGGGCCAGACTGAAAACCATGGATTGGAACAATTTTAGTTTCTGTATAGCGGTTTTTACTGAGTACTGTCCATTTCACGCTCCTCTGCTGCTACACAGAGTATCACAGTATCTTTTAAATTTGTATGTATCGTGAATTACTATGTATCTAATTATATAGTACCGTAAATTAACGGGTTTCTTCACGGTACTGTATAATTATATTTATTATTGATATTATTAATAATTGTGAACAATGATATATTGGCGATGAGTCAGTCTAATGTATCGGACCTTTCCAGCGCTGGAGCTGGTGTCGTTCGAGCGCGAGCCGCCCGTAGACCACCTGGAGAAGGAGCGCTTGAAGCGGCTCAAGGGGGCCGCCCCCTAACTCGCGCCCCCGCCATTGCGATACGTGATGCGGCTGTTTCGCAATTTGTAACTCTACCCCGGGGAGCTGCTGCGGACCACGAGCGACGTGCTGCGCCCACAGCACTGGCACGACCTGATCGAGTAGACGCCGTCAGACCAATTTGTAATATAGCGTAGATTCACGGTCAGTGCCGACTCGACACGTTTCTTTATTTTCACGCCTCAAGAAGGTTATTTTCGTGGTTGCCGCAGGTCCCCTAGGATCGATTGATGTTTATATATAAACGTTTTTTTTCAACAAAGCCGGCCACCCCACGTCGCTACCGTAGCAACACAAGTAAATTTATAAACACAAACGTCTTTTGGCGATAGACTCGATTGGACCCGTTACCGTTACCGTATTCATGTGAATATGATTCCGCCAAGAGGAGACAATAACCGACAATGGCCGACGCGCCAATTGTCGACGCTTACCAACGGAACGGTGCCGCCAGGGCGAAGGTTCTCGTTTAGTGGCGCATTGGACGTGGACGTAGACCTCATACATGCAAACGTGTGTGCGTCGCCCGAAGGCCGCCGGCGATCGGTATTGTGTTGCGTGTGTGCGTGAATATTGTATGCACCTTGCGGTGAGCGTGCGACTCGTTTTAAGACTAAGCCCTGCGGTAGTTGTGAGTGCATCGCCGCTAGGGAGCGTTCCTTTTAGTATGATAATCAGCGGGGGACTCCCGACGAAACGGCGAATCTCTTCGGGAATCTGTGGAGTTATGTTCTCTATGATCTCATGTTTCTTGTGAGTGTGCGCAAAATATATAGCGCTCGTGTGTGCAAAACAGATTTACAATAATTGCATTGTCACTATTATTATCATTATCGATCTCTTATTGCAGCTTTGTGACCTATTTAATTTATAATTGTAAGAAATTTAAAACCGTTATATTAATGTGAGTGATTGATTTACAACCACTGATGATATTATAATTATCCAATAGGAACATGCAACGAGATAAATCTGTGTGTCAGAAATGTAGTAATTAACGAAAGGAACTTTACAAAAGTAAATCATTTAACGAACGCGTACAAATGTGAGAGAAAGCGATCCGTGTGAACTTGAATTGAAATGACGGGCACGTCTTGACTTCCTTGTTACGTTGTATTGTTAGAGAAATTTATTTAGTGCTCAACCGTGGGCACCTGACGCAACGTTTCATGTTGTCTTGTTAAGTTGAGGGTATTTAGTGGCCCGCATGTAAAGCACCAACCGTATGTCTGTATGTCCGTGTACACTCTCCTAGCGATAAGTCGCCCCCTATGGAGCAGTGGCGGAGGCAAACCCAGCCGGCTCCTCGCGCCGAGTCCACCCACCTACTGGATTTCAATTAGATTTAAGTATTTATTGTATGTTTTAAGTTCTATATTTAACGCTCTCACAGACAACGGGTAGCCAAATGGAGCACCTACCGCCGAAGGAACAATTGCTCATTCAAAGTCTATTCAAGATATCCGTGGTGTTTCTAACACTTATCATTCCACTAGTTTTGCCATAAAATGATTTGGATAAGCGCGGGCCATAAAGAGATATTAATAGTGTTAAGTGTATTTTAAGAGCTCCCAACGGGAGACTGCCATAATTGTGTTGTTTGGAGGTTTGTTGTTTGTTGCACAAACATGTAACGTGTACTTAATGATACATTCCAATTGTTCGGCAAGAGAGAGAGAGAGGGGCGGAGGGGCCATTATTGGGAGGGGGCCCCCGGATTAAACAGTATTTGGCATTTGCTTTAATGAAGTAATATTTATTTTAGTGTACGTGAGTGTTAGTCTCGAAATATATTTAATTAATCAGTGAGTGATACATGTGTGGATCTCGCACATAGATACAAATATATATAAAACTATTTATTGTAAGTTGTTGGCCCGATCCCTGCATGCATTGTCCCCTGTCCTTTCTTTTATATATATAAGCCAGAAATTTCTATGAATGTTCGAACTTATTCCATATTATGAATCAGAATTAATCTAATCTTGTTGTAGACTCGTCGATCCAAGAATTTACTTGTTATAGACTTGTCCATTTAGTGTAATATTTAAAATAAATCATAAGCGAACGGCCGTGTCCGTTGTGGCATTGCGAATAATTATTTATGTACATGTACGAGTGTCATACTTCATACTGCGTTCTAATTGTGACTATGTGAGTGATGTGCCGCTCGCTCGCCGCCCGCCGTTCCCCACCGCACCCATGGAAAGTGCGGCTATCATGCCGAGAGAATGTCATTGTATGCATACTAATGATGCACTATTTGACCCGTGCGAAATTGACGCACAGTAACGTGACCAGTCGTGGGATCGTAACGTAATAACGTTTAAATTACGAAAGGTATCTTGAAGAATCTCTTTATACAACCAGTTTCACTGTATGTATTTCATCTAAATAAATTGCCAATAGATGGCATAATCATTCCTCCTTTGTATTTTTTTAAAATTAAAGTTTTGTAAGAGAACATTAGCTTTATTCGACTTGTGTATATTTCAGCGATAGCAGCAAACAAAACCCTTAAAATATTTTTTGAATGATTAAATTTGATAAAGAATTATGGAATGTATGGCGAACCGAAAAAAAAATTCCTATGGGAAATATTAAATAGGGAATTGTTTAGATAATAAGTATGTGCGATTTATGCGATTTAATATTTTGTGAACAGATAGCAATATTTATTTTAACTTTAACTTGACTTTTGTCTTAATTGACTTATATGCGTGTGCGTGTGTGTGTTTGTTTGTGAGTGAAAGTAACACGATGTCTCCTAAGTTGTGGGTTGAACGCAGGCGGCGAACAACGGATTTATTTATTTGTGCAACTGTTATCCACCTCACCTATTGATGTGATCAATATATTATATTTACGATTCAAAAATGTACCTAAAATATATCAATAAATCGTAATACATCTGTCAGCTTTTCATTACTGATATTTCACCCTTTTTAAATTTGAACTTTAATTTCAACACTAAGAAACCTCTTCAATATTTGATAGAATTTTATTGCTAAGTTATACATTAATATAGGTAGATAAATGAACAGACCTTAAACCTTAAAATACATCACCTGTGCCATCTAATCCTTTTCTATTCTAAACAAAGTATGGGCTATTGAAAATCATTGTACTGATTTGGTGCTTATTTGTCACAGTTTGACGTACATAACAATTAGTATAATACATATATATTCAGTTTTATCTAAAGTTTAAACAAAAAGTAAACGCCAACCGCCACCGTTCTAGCAACGTATGGGCGTGCCGTCCGGGTTGGTGGGTATCTTGGGCCTGCAGACCTTCTTCCTGCCCTCGGCGCCGCTCACCATGGTGCACGTGAAAGTGAAGAAGCCGCACGAAGAGGACTTGGTGTAGTAGGAGTGGGAGTACTGCTGGCGCACGTGGTCCTCCGCGTCCAGGTCGCGCGCCACCGACTTGGACACGGACACGTAGCGGCCGCCGCGCGCCTCGGGCCGCAGCGAGCGCAGCTTGCCGGCGCCCACCGGCCGCGAGTACTTCACCCTGCCCGCGCCCGGCGTCAGCGCCACCGTCTGCGCCTGCGAGGGCGACTCCTTCGAGCCCACCGCGTACGTGTTTCCCTTCGACGCCACGGACTGCACGCTGCCGGTGAAGCCGGCGGGGATCGTGTAGCCGCCCGTTCCCGGAACTCTTTCCCCGGGCTGATACGTCTTGCCCTCGTCGGGTCGCTCGGAGTTCCGTTGCGTGATTTCCGCGTCGTGGTTGTCGAGACCGGCCAAGACGATGTGCTGCGTATTCCCACCGGTGGTCTGCTTCACCTCCAGCGTTTTCCTCGGACTCTGTAATGATTGGTGGGTGAGTGTGTCGCGTGGGATCTCGTCGTAGTTGGCGTACTCGCCTTGTTCCACCTCTGCGCCCTCTGCGTCGTACTCGTCCGGTTGAACTTCCTCCCTGTCCGTGGTATACTCGTACTCGGGTCCGTTACTGTCGTAATTTGATTGGAACGAACGGGTGGCTCCGGCGACTGTTGCGGCCGGTGGAGCCGGTTGGCCGCCTGTGATGTGGTGATCTAGGTGAGTATGACTAGAGTATCTGCTTTCAGAATTTTTCAAAGTCTCCTCATTCTTTACCCTTGTGCCATCTGTATCCATCGATAGAGCAGGAGTTTTATCGCTCGAAGGCAACGTCTCCTCCGATGGCACAGACTCGAGAGGCGGCACTGTATCAACTGATGGAGATTGCTCCATGGTACTGGGATTTTTGGTTGATGCCGTTTCAACGTTGATATTTTTTTCGTTTTCGTCGAAAACATCAATTTTGTCAAAAGTAAGACGATTTGGGAATACCGCATCTTTATCAACGCTGCCTCCAGCTTGGGCAGCTCCATTATAAGTAATTCCATACTTGAAAGTACCATGAAGTTGCGACTGGGATTGACCCGTGCGGCCGCTCGACTGGGCCGATGCCACTCCACCACCGACAAATGGTATCTTCTGCACGTCGTGCATTTTATCGCCATCTTTATACGGCGTAAAACCTATCTGGGCTTGAGATGAAGTGCTGCCTGGGCCACGGGCTTGTGCATCTGCCATTCCTCCCTTAATACTTCCTTGTACTTGAGAATTAGACGAATGATAAGCCCCATTGCTCAAAGATTGCGTTTGCACAGATCCTGTTTCTGAGCCAAGTTGAACATTTGCTTGAGACTTGTTATTTCGACCGCTGCCCTGTGCAGAACTCGACGCACCTTTTTTCCCTCCAGATACTTCACTTCCAGCTTCTTTATTTTCTCCAGTTATTTGGGCTTGCGCTGAAAAAGAACCGCTTCCAGTATACGTTCCATGAACATTGGTCTGTGCTCGACCCTTGTCATTCCCCCCTCTAGACGATGCACTTGCTATTGTTCCATTGGCAGCTTGGGAAACGCTGGCTTCGGCCTCGGAATCATCTTCTCCAGCGATTGTGTTCGGATCCGTGAAATTTTGTGGGACGCCTAGAATCAAATTCACATTTAATATATGTATATACATATTTTCATATATCGTATATGTTTCAGGTGAATTTTTGCTTACCGTTGTATTCTTTGTTTTGTCCTCCGTACTGAAAACATAGACAATTGAATCTATTAGTTTAAAAAAAATTTAGTATTTTATAACTTATGATTGATAGTTTAGCTCATATTAAAAATTTTAATTTTTATCATGTTCGAAATCCGGTGCATAATAAAAATTCTATCTTTTAAAAACATATTGATTGAAGTTCATAAATAAAAAAATTAATATGAAAATAATTTACCCTCTGGTCATATCCGTTTTCCACGGGCCCACCACCATATCTGTTTGAATTGTCTGCTCCATAAATGGGTGGCTGTCCTGCGAGCCCTGGTCTGTAACTTCCCGTTTGTCCCATGCCATTTTGATCTGGCCTATAAGTTCCTTTTCCTCCTAGTCCAGAGGCTTGATTAGGGTTATAGCCACCAATGTTACCTGATGCATCTTGACCAGGAGCTACATTTCCAAGCCCATAAACATTGTTAGGATTACCATTCTGATTTGGTCTGAAGCTGGTGCTCACAGGCTCAATATTTTGGCCCGGTCCGTAAGTTTGAATACTACCAGGTTCACCGCTTGGATTTGTGCTAAAACTATTACCTCCGGGTCCTGAATGTGGTAGTGTTCCGTAACTTTCTCGAGTTCCCGGTTTACCTTGTGGCCCTGACCCGAAATTATTATCTACCCGCCCATTAACTTGACCCGGTATGTATCCTGTGCCTGGCCCATAGATGCTTCCCCGTTCATAATTTAGGCCTTCGCCTGGCCCATTAACTGGTCCTGATAAATAATTTCCATTGATTCCTGATGGATTTTGCTCCAAACGATAACTTCCAATTCCTCCAGGGCCACCTTGTGGGTTTATTCCATACTGGATATTGCTACCAGGGCTGCCGCTTTGTTGTGGTGTAAAGCTCCCCCCGCCAGTCTCTGGATTATAGCCCACAGAACCTGGAATGGTACTTTGAACAGGACTGTAACTCCCGTCAACATTTTTTCCAATGTTAGCTAATGGGCCATAGGCTCCTCCTATATTTGGTACTGCGCCGTGACCAGGTCCAATAACACCTTCACTGCCCGGGGTTCCCATTAGGCCGGGTATGTAACCGCCCACATTACCTGAGTTCCCCATTAAAGGAGCGCCGTTTTGGCCCCTTACATAACCTCCATCGGTACCAGGAGTAACACCTATACCGGTTGATATGCCTGCACCCGGCTTGTAATTCTGTTCATTTCTAGACCCACTCTGTCCAGGGTGATAGCCTCTTCCGTCTCCGGAACCAGCATTTGGATTTAAGTAGTTACCATTCCCCGTCAGCCCACCTCCCCCTGGTCTAAAGCCCAGTTCACTGCCAGGTAAAGATCCTAAATTAGCCGGTGGTCTGTAGTGGCCATTTTCATTAAGTACCCCGTTTCTAGGGCCATAATTGTTACTTAAAGTGTTTGTGTCAGGACTTGGTCCCACAGAATCATAAGGCTTTTGTTGACCTGCAATTATATTGTTTTGACCGGGAACATACCCTTGGCCATTGCTTCCAGGACTAAACATTGGTCTTTCGTATCCATATAAATTATGGCCGTTGGGATATTGGTTATTTACTCCATGACCTCCAGTATATGGTGATGTTCCTGCTTGTATTAAATTGCCATCGGGACCAACAACACAGCAGAAATAAGGTGAACTTCCAGGACTGTAACTTGCCAATGGCCAGTTTCCGCCTTGAGGTTGACTTAATATATTTTTACCACCTATTTGACCTGGTGTATCTGTATATCTTCTCTGACCGTCCCCTTGATTTGCATTTCCATTGCCTTGTGGAATAATATTACTGCCAAATCCACTGGGATTACGGGCCTGGCTAGGGCTATACAAACCACCACCCACATCAGGGCCTAGACCGCCAGATATCATATTCCTGGAATTGCTATTCGGAAGGCTACCGCCCGTGCTTGGACTAAACACGCCCTTCTCTCCAAGCTTGTAATTACCAGGGGGTGTATCTTCGCCGCGGTTGTATCCATTTCCTATAGGTCTCGGTTGATTGTAACTTCCGGTTGAACCAATTAGATTTGGTTGTGGTCCACTATTGATACCAATACTTCCTAAATTTCCAGGTTCTCTGCTTGGTGGATTTATTAGACTTCCAGGTGCATAACCTTCACCTCCTGAGCCCCCAACCGGACCCGGCGCATAGTTTTCTGAAGCACTATTTTGGGTTGGACCATATTTATTAGGTAAATTATCATGGTCTGATCTGGATATAGGTTGATTTGGTGCGTAACCAGCATATGACTGCTGTCCAGGCCCATATCCTGCCACAGGAGGTGCTTGTCCAGGTCTGAAACTTCCTGTTGTCAACGATTGGTCAGGATGCAAGGGCTCTTTAGAGCCACCGTGTCCTGGGATTGATACTTGTGAAATCCCGCCTTGACCCGGAGAATAATTTTCATTTCGTTCAGGTCCGATGCCTACTGTTCCACTTGGAGCAAAATTGTTCCCGGGAACACCATAGTACTGATAGTCCTGAATACCGGGCTGTAACGGCTTGTAGGTGCCTAACACAGAACCACTATTTGGATTGCTTCCTGCAGGGCCGCCTCTGTTTCCTGGCTCGGCCCAGGTCTGCCCATCGATTCGACCAGGAACGTATCCGCTGTTAGCATTACCGTTTGTTCCATAAGGTCCTTTTTTTGAAGTCAAGATCTCAGCATCGTTTCTACCGTAGCAGTCGTCGCAAGAGGGATCGTACATCGATTGACTTTGAGCCTGCCCCATACCGCTGTTGCCACCTGCAACCAATAAATTAATGATAATGAGTAGCCCCCCAAACAAAATAAGCTTATCGAATCATTAAAATGAAATCAATATCCTCACGCTATGTAGGATACGCTTTTTTTATTTTATTATGATTTTTTAATTTATATTTATAAAAAAGATTAATGGGTCAAGTGTTTCAGTAACAAAGTGTAATATTTACATTACTGGGCCTGCTTAGCTCTGTCATGAAAATCTGTAGGGGTTCACGGAAATGGGGGTTGTGGACGCACAACTCCCATTTACGTAACATCTCTTAATTGATTTCGAATTCTACATCTAACATTAATTAGTAATTGCTTTACATTACTTTAACTAAGGTTTTTTTTTAAGACTAAAAAACTCGTGGGACGGTCAGATCTCATGAGTTTGACCTACTAACATAAACTTCTTGGGTTGCGTTCTATAACCGCTCAGTAAAACAAAGCAATAAAGTAGAAAATACTCACTGACGCTGGCCCTCGAGGAGTCTGCGGCGGAGAGCGCCTCCGCCTTGCCCTCGTCGCCTGCCCCGCGCTCTATAGCCAGGTACTGGGACTGCGTCTGGCCCCGGTAGCGGCCTCGTGGTGGTGGCGCCTGCCGCCGCCCACGCCGCCCGCCGCCCCCACGCTGGCGGCGCCACTCCCACTCCTCGCCGCCCACCACCACAGCGCCGCAGTACACCTGCCTTACGATTCCATTGGCCCCGCCGAACCCCACTAGCTTCACCTGCAGAGGCGAGGACTCTTACTGTTACATTCCGAAGGCCCTTGACATCGATCCAGTCTTTATTGTTCCGCACGGCATTAGATTATAATTGTGCAACTGCGCGGGTCAACGAAGGGGTGCGCAGCCTTGACTAAGGAACTTATCGGCGCTACGTCGAACCGGCAGATAAAAATGCCTTACAATTGGGACAGAATGTATCGACACATCTTCTATATAAAGTATAAATATGATCTTACGTACAATATTTAACGTCTGAATTGGTAACAATAAAGTTAAATCATTTTCGTGATCGTCAATAAAAGAATTTGGGATCATAAATGTTTCCAATCAAATTAATGTATTTACATCCTTTTCTCCTATCAGTTTATAATAGTAAAGCGCGTTTATTATAGACCATACACGCGGTCATGTCCTTTAGGATGCTGATAAGGGACAGTCAAAGAATTTTCGCTCAATTGAGCTTTTATATGTGAAGAGGTTTTGCAATCGCATGTTGACAAAATCAAATACACATGTTTGGATAATTTTCATTCAAAAAACGGACAGCACATCGCACCAGCGTACTTGTCTCGCAAAGCTCATAACAAAGTTGTGTTTAAACGCCACATGTTTAAAGTGAAAAAATGGTTAGTGCTTCGTATGCGGTTCATTAACGGTTAAGTGCATGCTTGACTAAACAAAAGAGCGAAAATACAAAAGTTTTCAACACGAAGAAACGAAATGGAGTAAATTAAGGACCTTAAGGAGTGTGTTCACACGCATCGGTCAATGCAGTTTGCGTTATTTAAAAGTTACCATTTGGCGGCGATGCGGCACGAGGGGGCCTGCGGTTAGCCCGCACAGGTGCGCCCTCCGCTCCGGCGGGCGGTGGGCGGCCGTCGAGGGCCATGCCAGGCACAGGTGGGAGTTGGCCCTCTTGCATACGACGTACGTCTGAAGGAAAAAGAAAGGTTTGTTAGACGCTCACATTGAGACACCGAGCCGGTTCTGTGGAGGCGCACCTGCGGTGGGCCGTGCAGGGCGGCGGCGGCGGCGGCGGCGAGTATCGCTGCGGCGACGCCGAGCCAAGGCGACAGTGGTGAGTGTGGTGCGCGCATGCCGTCTGTGCTCGCTCTGGCGCGCCGTCGCCTCGCCGCCGCCCAACCGCCGCCTGACCCGCGGACCCAAGATGAACTCTCGCCAGATATAAGTTCACCCACCCAATTTCGGTGATAGCACCCTATTCCGCTACACTTTGACTGCGCACACGAGGAAGTGATAACCGATCTCAATAAATCGACCCGGCTTGCTCGTGCTCTAGTTTCTGAGGAATTCGCGAACGCTATTCTCCCCAGTATGTATGCAATAGTGCGACGCTATTGTGAACTATATTATTGCGTAATATGCGGGCCACTCGGCAACTGTTAAGACTGGACAACAGTTGTAATTTATATAAATTTTTAATTATTATATGTACCTATATAATTTAGAAATACATGTTATCATCGTGCTAGTTGCGACTGAACCAACTTTTCAGAAAAATTTCCACCTCGCCTTACATGGCTCGGTATCTCTTTAGATTTCAATTGTTGTACAAAAACTGTAGCCCTTTCAGCTGACTCATATTTATAGGTTTAAAAGAAACTACACAGTTGGCCGAACGGCAACACGGGATAAGGTATTCTCCTCTTACGAAGGTGCAATTGGACTGTTCGAAACTGCTTTATTTATTTTATTTATTTAAGCTTTATGTACAGATTAGTACAAAGACAATCCGTCTTTTTTTTTTGTCAAAAGGTGGCAAACGAGCTGGCGGTTGATCTGATACTAAGCGATAACCGCTGCCCATTGACATTTGCAACAGCCGCCACTTTTTAATGAAGTGGGTGGGCTCCTCACTCACCAGACGAAACGCAGAAGTATAACGCTTCTCAATTAATTCTTTGTACGTGCTCCGTAATTTTTTATTTATAATGAAATTTCACAAGCTTGTGGTGTCATTTGTATTCATTAAAAGTCATCTTGCAAAAAATTTTGCGCTTTAAAAATCTAAATTGAGTCAATCGTATTTTACTAGTACATATTCTTTATAAAGTATTGTATATATGACTTAGTATGCTTATTATTCACATCAGTTCGGATAAGGAAGATCCAGATTGTGTGTTCAATATGTGTGATTATTTATCATTGTTTATCACTAATTACGTCAGATAAAAATTAAATTCAAGTAGTTTAATTTATTCGCAATTTATTACACTTATTGGACAGAATAGCAAAAAGGGAGAATAGCGTTTTCAAAAAAGGACTTGCGGTCCATCCATTTAACTTCAATAATGATCTCTTCTTATACTTATATCTTCCCCCTAGACTTTAGTTGCGTTTAACCGCGTATTAGGTATTTTCGTTACGTTGTAAAAGCTACCTTGACTGACAATATCTCAAGTTTTCAACTTTAACTTTTTTCCAAGCCATAGATAGACTGTCATTATCATAAAAAGTTTGTGCTATTTTGCAATGAAACAATATTTTTCTTAATATATTTATTTGAATAATACTATAAATCAACAAGTATAAAGCGAATTAACGACGATCGTTAACTTTGTGCGGATTAAGGGCTGAGGTTGGGCTCCCACCCTCTTGGGAGCCAACAACCAACGACAAATCCTAAACCTAATCAAACTCTGTTAATACAAAAACGTCATCGGTGTACAAATGTGGTGCGATTTAAATACCATATTGACATTGTTTTTAAAAACATTGCTATCATGCTTTGTTTGTAAAATTCGTGATCGCGTAATGGTGTTCTCTACCATGCTTCTGAGGACGTTCGGTCTGGACCTGTGCTCAAACCAGCGAGATTAGCAAAAATCGACCATGTTTTCGTACGTATGTATATACGCCCTCTTTCACTATTGTCTAAATTGGGGTTATCGTTAACACAGCGTCTACGCGTCATCTACGAACTTACGTTATCGCGACCCAGATACGGGGGCGCTTCGCTGCACTCAGATCTCGGCAGTGTTCTATTTCGAAGATTTCAGTGTAAATTATTCTAGATATTTAAAGCTAACGTCTGAGCGAGCAACGGTTTGAGCTGTGACCCTGATTATAGTCGTGTTATTTCCGAGCTAACGTTAGAGTCCTTCTTCTTGTACGAGTGGGTGGGGTAGAGGAACCGCTGCGAGTAGTAGCCCGATGAGCGCGTATCGGCGGGGCTCTTGGGGGGGCCCGCGCGGCGGTAGTAGTCCACGGAGTCCACGCACTCGCAGGCCAGCCGACTCTCGGAGCCGCTACTTTCCAGCTGATACTTGGGCACGACGATGAGGCTCTCCGTTGACTTGGTCGGCTGGCAATGGCTGTGGCTCTTGCCGTACACGGTGTAATGGTGGGGGGCAGAGTTCTGCCGGTGCTGGTGCTTCTCCTGCGCGTGGTGGTGGTGCTCGTGGTGGCTCTGGGTGCCGCGGCCGCTGTAGCTGCGGCCGTGGCTCTTCGATCTGTTCGTGTGCTTGGCGGCAGTGTCCAAGTAGCCGTAGCCGAATCCGTATCCGCCGAAAGCCTTGGTCGTCAGGTTATCCCACGACTTGGGCTTCACGTGCTGATGCGGGCTCTGATACTGAATCTTGGGCGAAGACTTGGCCTCCGAGCGGTCGTTGTCCCAGAAAAGCGTGTCGCTGC
This sequence comes from Iphiclides podalirius, assembly GCA_933534255.1. Taxonomy (NCBI): domain Eukaryota; kingdom Metazoa; phylum Arthropoda; class Insecta; order Lepidoptera; family Papilionidae; genus Iphiclides; species Iphiclides podalirius. The sequence goes on along the minus strand of OW152813.1, from coordinate 1,371,592 downwards.
TGAGCGAGGTGCTGTAGCTCGAGGCGGAGTTGTCGCAGGGGGCGGTGGCGGTGCTCGTTGCGAACGACTGCAGGCTGCATTGGCTTGTCTGCGTGGACTCCGTGGCGAGGTAGCGGTATCGGGCCGTGCCATGGCCCCCCGAGGAGCACACCTTCTTCGAGTGAGTGTGACTGCACCCCTCGGTTTTTTGGGTAGACTTGTCTACTTGTTGGCATTTTTCTTTTCTCTTGTGCTCCTTTGAGCACTCCTTCTTCCTTCGCACCTTCTTCCTAGTGTTGGGCACGCAATGTGGGTCGCAGCACGGACTCGCCAAGTCGTACGCCTCGAGGCTGTTGGCGTCCTGATTGCTGTGAGTGGGCATGCAGGGCCCGCAGCCGTGGCCGTGGTTGTTTCTATGCACCTTGCCGTGTTTCCCGTTGCCGTTGCTGCTCTTGTACAGTTCGGAGGCGCGGTGCGAGTCGCCGCCGGAGCTCTTGATGACGCAGTGATGGCACTCGCGCCTGTTGCGCGGCGACCCCACCGTGATCACGAAACTGCCCGTGCGAGGGTTGGGCTGGATGATGCAAGTGCCGTACCGCGGGTCAAGGTACTGGTACAAAAAAACACTACTCGATGGTGGCTTCGTGTTCGTTACGTTTTCGCTGGAGAGCGTCGGCCTGCAGTAGCCGCCGTTGATGGCGTCCGCCGCGTTGTTCTCCTCGCTGTCGGAAATCACCTCTGACGGGGAGGATTTCTTCTTCTGCGAGGGCAGGCTGTGAGTCTTCCAATTGGCGTCGAACACCTGCCTTTCCCTAATCGTGAGCTGCTCTAACTCCCGCAGCTTGGACTGGAGCGCCCTCTGTATGTTGATGTACTTAAGGTGGAGCTCCACCTTGCGCACGCAGTCCTCGAAGATGACCACGATGCGCATTCTGGCGTCGCAAGCGTTGATCGCCTCCACGATGGCCGCGTGCTCTGCGTGCTCCACATCCGTGCCGTTGATGGACACGATGACGTCACCCTCGCGCATCCCCGCCCCCGCCGCCGCGCCCCCCGCCTCCACACGCTCCACGTACGTGATCACCTCGATCTCCTGCTCCTGCAACAAACACGAACCCACTGCAACAACCCGAACCGATGCCTGTTACTATAATAATAACTATACACGTACGTCAACTGCAGTCACACTTAAATAGCAATTATAATTAAGCTATCGATACGGAATGTTCCTCCATTGTCTTTTTTAATATTTTCAAAGTTTTTAATATTTTTAAATCAGCGATGACTCAGAGACGACGCCGTTGCTAAGCTATTGGCTTTGGCTTCAGCGTGGGTACAATCACATATAATTATTCTGACGCGAGGTGTTAGTTTCCCAAGGAACGTTGACGTCAGGCAGGAGGCTGGTCGCAGAAAACAGCCAAAACCGCTTACAACATGATTGAGGATGATGATGTATCATTTTGAACATTATCCTATGAAAGATACGTTCATCATGTTTCCCAAAGGCGGAAATCAAATAGGTAATCATTATATAAGCAAAGGTACCTATTACCAAAGCAAACGCTATGAGCGTTAGATTCTTGCGTACGGACAGTAGGTACCTTCTTGTAGTGGATCCCGTAGCTCTGCAACGTGAACCCGTAGGAGCCGTTCTTCTTCTCCACGATGATGGTGCGCCGCCGCCAGTCCTCCTCGCCCTTCCCGCCTCGCTCCGACTTTACCGACTCCCTGATCTGTGAAAGATATTCCGTTACTTTAGCCTCTCTCTAAGAGATCTCATCAGCACGTTCCCGTTGTATTGATATTTTGATTGCCTGACCACTGATACATTACCTATACATTAGGATAACTCCGTTGAATGAAGGACGTGTTCGTTCACCCCTTCATTAAATATGCAATAAACATGGTCTCTCATTGTTTTGGTTTGAAACAGTAATATGGACACTTATATCTGTTTTGTGATAATGACAACTAGGTTATGGAAAGTCTTTGAGAATTTGTCATGCTGTAGAACAAATATTAATTTATTTTTAGAGAATTATATGCATAATGTATATATTAAACTATATACAATTGATTATATGAATTCCATACTCCGATACTCATTTATAATTGAAAAGTATACGTCTGTATCTAAATCCTTAGAAAGCCTAAATCTCAAAATGTTTAGCTTGCACATCACGTTCCCGTTAAATCATTTGTAATGATGTTTTGCTAGTTCGATTTATAATTCAAGCATTTTACAAGTTATGACGCGTGTGGTATGAGGATTGGTGCGCCCCTTGCGATAGAGCTCGGCGCTCTCGATTGAAAGCACGCGCTTTACCAAATACGCTATTCCGCTCGATCCTTTCGCTCAAAAACAAAGGACCAAAGGTTGAGTATTGGCGAATAGTTAAGAGGTGCAATCGCCCCCGCCGCTGGCTTTGTTCGCGCGTGCCACTGACCGAGTTCTCGAGGGAGTCCTCCTTGGAGTCGCCGGTGAGCTTGGCGCCGCCGCCCGTGCTGCTGGGGCACCGCTCGCCCAGCTTGGGGGAGGTCATGGCTCGCGGCGGCGCGCCCGACCCTCCGCCGCCGACTCGGCGCACTGGCTCCGTCCTCTCGGCCCCCGAGCGAGCGCCCTCGCGCCTGCGCCTCCATCCTCCCCGCCGCCATCCATTGGGGAATACATTATCGCTCCTCAAAAAATTCACTCAATATTCTAACCACCCTGGTGTGTCGTGTACTTTTGTGTCAACAAACGCCCGAATACAGAAAAACTGCTGATGTTAGTCTGTTCTGCTCATCACAGCGTTATCTTCTAATATATGAAATTCTCGTGTCGCGGTGCTTGTAATTAAACTCCTCCGAAATGGCTCGACCGATTTTCGTGAAATTTTGTGTGCATATCGTACACATTTATTTATCATCCGCCTAAATGTTAAGGGTGGTCCACCCCTAAATTTTACATTCATTTATGAATATAAATGAATATTTAATAGAAATAAAGACGTTAAGAATCTAGATGAAGTATTTTCCTATTAAGTTTTTCGTTAGTAGATACGGTTCATAAACGAGCTCGTCCTATTTTACTTCGCTCAATATCTTAAGACCCATTAGCGTTTAATAATTATTTGTTAATAAGGAATAGACGATTATATTGCAAATATCGTGAACTGCAAGTATTATAGAAAGGAGCGCACAGAGATGGCGCAAAAGAGGTGCATGTAGGTAACGAAGATGTTTGTGTTTCAGTTGAAAGTGCGCAGAGCGAACGGGCGGTTCGATTGCGCCACGGCAGACGGCACATGCGCGGGCTGCGGGGGCGTTCCGCGGCTGAGCAGTAGCCGCTCCGGAGAGGGAGCCCTGGGCGGCTGCACCAGTCGAGGTCGAAGCGCGAACGATGCAGCTGCCGGTGCTGGCGACGCTGGCCGCGGTGGCCGTGGTGGCCATAGGCGGGCCCCTCACGTGCGACGACCACTGCCGCATCAAGTGAGTCCGCATATACTGTTCGACGGCCACGAATACGTCCGTGCCTGTCAACCTTGCTTTATTACCCTTAGTTATGATGGTTTGGTTACCTTGACGTTGTATAAGTAAAGATAGGGAAATAAACTGGCTCACATTTACTCTAAACAATAACAATTACCTATATTACAATATTTCTTAATGAATCACCACTTAATACCGTCGTGTAAATACCTATATTTTAAGCAATTCGTCATGTACTTATTTAATTAAAACCATAACGAACACTGTACAATATCCTTTATCGGGCACTCCTTTACATCATGAAAAATAATTCAAATGTTATAAATTATAAGTGTATCAAAGAAAAAAGTCAAATGAGATCCTTATATTTTGCAATATAATTTATTGCATATAAGTTATAAAGTTTTACAATTTATGGTTAAAACAGATATTTTCTCTTCGTACAAATATTGATATTTCGATAATATTGACCTTAGCATGTCTGGGTATTTCAATCGATTTCTTGAGAATAAACATACCCTAGAAATATTCCTAACAAAGTACTCGTTAAAAACAATAACGTTGTTTAATGTCTTCAGGTTTTCGATGCAGCTGATGTTGAGAGCCCACGACTCGATATGCGACTGTTCCAAACTTGCGAAGGCCGGCCGTCAACCCACACCCGTGCTCGCCGAGGGGACCACCTTTCAACTTAACGACGACGGTGCCTATTATAATATCGAAAAGCCCTTCCACATATTAAATCCCACTGTCAACTTTCGACGCAAACCGTCAAAAGCGCCAAACAACGTAGCTATCCACGGTAAAAATAATGAGGTACTACAATTCGCAGATTTAAATAAAAAAACATACACAAACAAAAGCGATTCAGAAATTTTATGTGTGGATCTGCAAGCACTGGTCGTTGCTAGAAAATATAACAATGTGAGTGAACTAAAGAAAACATGGGAGACAAGAAAATTTAATACACTCAGTAAATTATCCGATGATGAGATAAAAAGAGGGATGCAACAAGATTGTAAAGAAACTATGGAGTTCGTAATGTTAAGTTTTGAAGACACTGTAGATAACCGGCCAAAAAAGCAAGTCACCTTTAACACTGTACACTTAATCCCACAAGAGCCTTCCTCAGCGAACCCACCGGAGAATGAAACTTCGACACCAAAGAAGTCAAGTCAGGTGTTTCCAGTAGAGATTAATCCAGATTCATACGTTGCGTCAAAGAGCGCAAATACAGTTGAAACAACGACGCGAGTTACAGAATTCACTGATGACGATACTTTAGGTAGTTTGGTTAAAAATGAACCATCCCGCATATACAAGGAGAATAACATAATAAACAATTCGAATGCTTTTCCAGCTCCATCTGTCGATACAAATAACGCAAAAGCACTTTCATCGCACCTATTTCATACGCCCATACAAGACTCCACAATGGTAGGAACTAATATAACGACACGCATAAGTGAACCATTACTGATAGCGCCTGCGGACACAAAAGATGATAATATTTCTGCTCAAATTAAGATAAGTAAGGAAACTAGTAAAACGTTAGTGACGGAGGAACCTTTTAACAATAAAATTAGACGCCTTTCTACAAGGAGTGGCGAAAGAGAGGATAATTCGCAATCTTCTGATTACTTGGATAATTTAACTTCGAACAGCGAAATGCAAGACAGGGCAGTGGCACAGCGGATTCCAATACGTGACCTAAAGTCTGCCATGAATGATGACGACGCCGACAATAAAACGTCAAATCGCAGTAATAACAAATATCCAAATCCAACAACAAAGTCGCAGTATAAAAAAGCCTTTGGCTTGGAAACAGTAATATATGCTGAGGGCCGCCCTGTATACGACGAGAACGAAGTATCGCCGCAGAGAGTGATTACTAGGGAATTCGTGAATGGCACAGTTCAGAGTGTAATCAACGGAACAGAGGACATGAATCGCGAAGCTTCCCTTAATAATGAAAACAATGACTCCGAGTTTGTAGATGTGGCTTTCGTTATTAGCAGCAAAGATTGGGACAGCACAGACAATCCCATGGACGCATCGGGCACAGACCTCGGGGATACGGAAATGGATGGTCTTATTCATAGTCACGGTTGAGTAAATAAGGCGTATGTCTAATACGAGATTTCAAAACTTAATTTAAATTTCACTTATCACTATAGTTATATGTTATAATGGTAATGTAACACTTTTAAAAATATGTATCGAATGAAAAAAAATCGTTTCAACCCACTATGTCAGTATAATTTGTAAGTCTTGGTGTTAAGGTATTAATGTAAACGATGCACTTTAATTCATCATATCATCATAGAGTCAAACCAATAGACGTAAATAAAAGTTCTTAAAATTGTAGCGTGTTTAATATTGTTTCATACTCCTGAATGCTCAGTAACAATAGTGTGCATAAACTTCAGTTTGCTGTTAAGGTCACAGAACAATATTTAGCAAAATATCGGAGAGAAAGAAAGAGAAAGAGACAATCTCAGACAGTCCATAATTATATTTTTTTTAAATGATCTTTTTGTTTGTAAGGTAAGTTATTGACACTGAACATAGGTTTAATACAGCTTTGAGCCTTACATCCAGCAATGCGAGTATCATTTTAATTGATAGCAGACCATAACCGAATCAATATGAAGCAAAAATATGCGTCAACATTGAGGAAAAAAAATAATCTTGCATGCTAAGGAAATCCGCCATTATGTTGCGTACAAAAATCGTATATAATTTTAAGAGAGAATTCAAAATTTGTTTTAACCTTGTTAATAATTTCTTGTAAAAATATTTAGCAAATTTCGAATTTGATATTTCAATTAAAAAAATTAGCGATAGAGAAAATTTACTAATGAATTATTCAAGAACCAAAATTTTCCTAAATGTCGCTTATAGTTTTCGAGAAAAAAAATATTTACAACTTTTTTATTATCACTAAGAAAGTCCACCATTTTGTTACTTTGATTTGACTTCAGGAACTGTATACACAGTGCTGCCAACATTATAAATCTACATAGGAAGCGGTCGACGTCTTCGTATCGATTGCTCGATTTTTTTTTTAATTTGAAGAGTCACAGGTCCGACACTGCAATCCGACTCCGTTAATGAAGCCATATTAAATTTAACATGTTGACATCAACAAAATGGAAGTTTTCAATAGTGAAAATAACAAGATTACATTATTTTTACGGTTCCGTAAAAGACCTCCTGAGTAAATACGATAAAAAGCTATGGGCAAATTTAGATTTTCGTGAAAACTTATAAGTGCCAAAATTTACCTTAATTTTCAACTTTTATTTTTAGGAATTTTCCCTTTACTTGTGCTCTTAACCAAAATTGATAATATAATGAATAACCAATTCTAAATAAACCGGAAGCACCCCACGAGGCAACCATCTACCGTTGGCATAAAGAAGTCAAACGCGGTCGTCTAGCTCTGAAGGCAGGCAATGAAAAATTTGATTCAAGAAAACAGGTGACTTACACAAAACAGATACAGGAGGACTGGAGAATTCTGCTTGTTGATTAATTCATTAATGATTTTTCTCTGTCGTTTTAATTTTTTTTTAATTGCAATATCATCTTTAAAATTTGCTGCTTTGTTTATTTTTACTTTAACTTCCCGAAACGTAAAAACGGGTTCCAACCATCTGCAATTAAAATTCATCATCATCATCATCTTTTCAGCCTGTTTCCATCCATCCACATCAGCTGAGGATCGTGCTTCGTGGCAGTCTGTGGTTCAATTAAAATTCAAAACAATATATCCGATATTGACAAGTTAAGTTCGTTATGTGCCCTGTTGTAATCAATTACCTTAATTTTATCAAATGAAACAAATGACTTAACTTGTGTGTTGTTAATGTCTTCAATTTAATTTTCATGAGCGAAAGTAAGGGTTTATGTAATAGGTGAATTTAATTTAGCCGCCATGCGCTCTGTTGCCATATATGAATATAAAATATTAGGGAACAATACAGAACCAACAGAGGGATATAATTATGAGATTATAGTAGGTATAATAGTAGTTAAAAAAATATAATAGAATAGACATATTCTTTCATCATTCTTTTTTGATAAAGCAATCAGACATTTCATTATTTAATTCAATAAAGAAATATCTGTCAATAAAATTATTTTTAGCGCTTTAGCATTAGCTTATAGCACTTTTAGTGCTTTGCAAATTTTATAGTAAGAATAGTAATTTTTTGTAGCTCCCCTAGTGTGCAAGTCGTCTAGTACTATGGTCTTCTATGTGCTCTATGATCATAACTTATTTTTACAAAAATCACTCATAGCTTAGCATCCATTTTAGTTTCGTCTACTCCTAAGAAAATATTAATATATTTCATTTATAATTAAATATACCACGTACAAATGTGACACCGACAGATTATAATTTATTTAACTATTTGTAAACACTTGTCGGAAGTTCATGCTTACTACCAACCTAACAAAACAAGAACTAATGAACGCATTTGTCAAATCGTTCGTCAGTCCATTTGTAACGATCGAAGAGCGGTGAACATCGAGGAGAGGTCGTGGAGGAATTTACCATCTAGCCACCATCGCCGTTCGCCAAATTACACCATGGCTGATACCGAAAAGGCGCCGCAGCCGCAACCTCAACAGCAGCCGCAGCAGCAAGACCAGCAACCTCAACCGCAACAGGGTAAAGCCGTTAAACAAAAGCAGGTCATTGGTAAGTGCTACGCCATCTTAGTTTTTGCGTGGCCCGGCGTTTGGACACCGAAACCACATGGCTCGCAAAATGTGAAACACAGTTTTCTTCGCATTATTTTATAATTTAAATATTTTAAAGTGTATGTAGTTATTATATATATATATATATGTATAATATTTGGAGTTGCGTTCTGGCGCGTTGCTTTATTGATCGAGGGCTGACCCCGCAAAGCGCGGCTGCCTCCCCGGACCCCGCACAGAGCGGCCTCTGCTAAAATCAATAGTGGATACTCAAGAATAAAGTGCGTTTGCTCTTCTTTAAAATGCCTTTGCTTTGCAATTTTGCATCGCCTTATTGGAATTTTAAATTTTCCAATTCAGGTAATACATTGTTTGAGCTAGCGTAAATCTACAATACAGGTATTTTGATTTTATCACTTGCATGTGGGTACATCGTAAAACCCAACTTGAACAGTAATTACCGCGTATGAGCGCGTTACCCAGCTTAATGCTTATGAAGTATATGTGTTTCATTATTTTAGAAAATGGAGTTTTTTCAATTTGAAGGTCATTATAAAATTCAAACCCTTAGTTCAGCCTCTATATAAACTTATTTTAAAATAGATCAGTTTTCTATTAAGAAACTGACACAAGAATGGATTCACTTAAAAAATAGGAAAAAATTGACTTTGACTCTTAAATTCTGCAGGTGTAGGTAGGTGTATATAGGTGAAGGATTTTTTAATGATAAATAAACTATTTTCCAATGAACTTATGCACATTTTATCTCTTATTATAAAAAAATTTCTTATTTTGCAGCTGAGAAGGTTTCGGGCACCGTCAAATGGTTTAACGTCAAGAGCGGATATGGTTTCATCAATAGGTAATGTGTATAAAAATTAATGATTAAAATTTGTTTCTGTACATTTCTGTCCCTGTACATTTCTGCAAAATACAGTTATCATAAATTTTTTTTCTGGAGGTCACCAATATTAATCGCTAATTCAAAACAGGTTTTTCAACAAAACCTTGACTCATTTTCCTTTTGTTGTTAATTTAATGTTTCTTAGAATTCTTACAATAAAGTTATAAGACTAGTAAAACATTTCATTAAAGATAGAGCAAAACAAAATTTTAATTCTAAGTGGAATATGTTTAAAAAGGGGTACAGTTTTTTCATCAAGTATTAAAATGTAGACTAACAAATTGAGGTTTTGCTAAGTTGTTCACACATTTTCTTTTTACCAGCATGGGTCAAATCAAAGCCTAGTCAATTAGACTATAGACATGGCAACTGCAATTAGACTATTACTTTATTTTTGCTTTTGTGGCTGACAGGAATGACACGAAGGAGGATGTGTTCGTGCATCAAACAGCGATCGCTCGCAACAACCCGCGCAAGGCTGTGCGCTCGGTGGGCGACGGTGAGGCGGTGGAGTTTGCCGTGGTCGCCGGGGAGAAAGGCTACGAGGCCGCCGGAGTGACCGGGCCCGGCGGCGAGCCGGTCAAGGGCTCGCCCTACGCAGCTGACAAACGCCGCGGCTTTCCTCGCCAGTACTATCCGCGTCAAGGCGGCGGACGTGGTGGTGAGGGCGCTCCACGCAGGGGTGGCATGGGACGTCGCGGGCCCCCAGCCAATCAGGGGGGCGCGCAAGGGGATGAGGGGCAAGAAGGTGGAGCTCCACCTCAGCGCAGGTGAGCCCACAATTCCTGCTTTAACAACTTAAGAGATAAGTTTGTTTGTTTATGATAATATATTTATTCTTTTCTGTTTGGCTTGAGGGTGTTCAGTTTTTTCTCCTTTCACTTGTTATTCTTTGAAACAGTTGCTTGATGGTTGCCTGTGCCCCAAAGTATGTTATAGCCTTGTTGAGTTATTTATTTAGCCCAATGCTAAGTAGGTCACTACTAAATTACCTTTGCAAAGTGCCTCATTGTGACACAAGTTGCATCATTACTGAAGTATAGACTATCAGTAATATTCTCCTTGGAATCCTTTTGTTTTGTTTTTATTGTTGTATGAAATATAGCTGTTGTCACACCTCAATGGAACTCAATTCAATTTTTGGGTACTGTCCACTCAACATATTGGTGCATAATAGGCATAGTGAATATTGAGCGCATCTCTTGCGCCTAAGCCATGGGTTCCATCCCCAGTACTTGGGCTTCCATCTATCACAGGGTATTTAGAAATATAACTGGTGTATATACATTCATTAAATGTTTGTGTGTCTGTGCTTGCGTGTTGGGGCAGCTACTTCCGGCGCAATTTCCGTGGCGGGCGCCGTGGCGGCGGACCGGGCCCGATGAACCGTGGCGGGTACAGGCGCGCTCGCCCGCGCAGCGGCTTCCCACCGGGCGGAGCGCGCGGCGACGAGGCTGCCGCGCAGGCCGGCCAGGCTGCGCCCGTGCAGGCCCCCGCCCAGGGCCAGGGCGCCGCCCAAGGAGCGCCCGCCGCACCGGCACCGGCGCCTACCGCTGACCAGCCCAAGGCGAAGGCCAAGGGCGGCGCCACGCTGGACGCGGCCACCACCAACGAGAGTCAGGCCTAAGGCCAATGGCCGAGAGCGCGTGGCACGCCCCCCCGTAGTGTTGCATGTGTCTCGGCGCGTGCCACGCCCCTTTCAATGTCTTCTTGTCCGTGTACCACTCTGTGTTTCGTTCGGTCGGTATCGGCTCTCCGGTTTTTTCTAACTATCAAATTGTCTTGGGGGGTGACGTGAATGCAACTGCATAATATCATGGATCAAAGATGTGATATTTTTATTATTGAATGAATATATATTGAATTGTTTGGGTGGTTCTTACTGAACTGTTCCTTTGGTATAGCGCCGGGCAAGCGTCGGACGGCTCCTATAGTTTATCGGAGCGGCCTGGCGCGTGGAGTCTCTCTCGTTTTAGATTGCGTACAATTATGTATACTGTGTTTTTATCTTACTATCGGTTGCGCGGTGGTATACCTTGATGAAATTAAACTTATCTAAAATGAAACTTTGTGCAATTAAATTATAATATATTCTACTAGTTGTTGAGAAATGATATGCAGGTTCCGAAGCCCCAAAAGAATCATGTATTTATTTAAAACATACCTACCTACTTTTTTATTTTATATAAGAAAAAGTCTTGTATGATTTTTTTCAAATGTTTCTTATGTTACAAAATTACTAGTACTTGTAATAACTAAACACTCCAAATAAAGTTCTTTACCTGTGTGAAAATTATTTGACTTAATGTTTCCCATTCCCACATCCTTTAATAAAATGAAAACTAATTAAATGTTTGTCTCACCTAAACCACCTTGGTTCTATTGTGCTCTGGTGTCTGTTCGCACAAAAACGTGCCACAATAAGGTGCGAGAGGTTAATGAACTACACAAATAACTTGCTATGTGTGGATCTTGTCTAAGTTGAACTCTTTGATTGTGCCTGTGTGTTATGTTTATTTGTATTAAATGAATGTTATGATTAACAAAAATTTTTACCAAGGTCTTTTTTCCTACTTAATATGATGGATAGGTATGTTTAGTTTCATTATCGAGTGATATCATCGGCACTACTTACACTACCTATTCCTACTTTTGATTCCATGATATGAGATGAGATTTTTTAAATGCTTAAAGGTTGTGACTTGTAAAAGAAAATGTGTATTTGACAGACTTACGAAGCACTAATACATAAACAATGGCTATGAAATATCATTAATTTGAATGCCATTAAAACTTAACAATGATCATATGTACAAGAACTGATAGGACCAATCAGATCCCCATTGAAATGAAAGAAGAAACAGAATTAATAAAATTGTTGGATGTTACTAGCAATGTTACACTTAATATTGAAATTTGAGATTAGCAAAGGTACCACCTTTAGTTAATGCATGTTATTAAAATATTCTTATTAAGCTGCTGTTTCCGGAGGGTCGAAGAGAGGGCGGGGGCGTATAAAACGACACTGCGCATCCGGGTCGCGCATCGTAACACGTTGCAAGGACGTTTGGATGTCATAAAGCCTGGCGCACACTGTCACCACACCCGAACACGAGTAGCTACATTTTCATGTAATGTCTTGTTGATTGACAGTGACACTATGCCACAAGGTAAAACAATATATACAAGAAAGACGGATGTCTTGCGATGGCTCCATACCTCCATAGCCATTTTCCTATTCGTTCTTACGCTGCTTCATTTCTGTCTGGGGTCCCATGAAATCCGTAACAAGAATTATAAACCTAGCAAATGCAATGCGGAATAATTTGGCTACTACGGCAGTCAAGTCCCAATTTAGAAAAAGAATGAGACTGCAGATACTATAGGGGAAGTCACTTCAAGCAAGAACTATAATTAGGCTAAAGTACAAAATGTCTTAATTGTTACTTATTAATAATTATTTTTGTTACTTCAAAACTATGTTCTAAGTTTTATTTTAACTTTGTATTTTTTTTTATTTATATTGGGGTTTTAATTCATTTTATGGAAATGTTAAAGAACGATCGATGTTTAGCACGAAAACGAGTATCCACCTGCTTCCTTTCTGAGCAATTGTTTTTAGTTTCTTTGAAATAATCTCCTAGTTGTTATGCATTGTTGGAGAGCTAAAAAATAGTTGTTTTTAAAATAATCTGCAAGCCAAGTTTAGTAATTTTTTTTGGTTTTTAAGGCATTGTAGTGGAGTAATAATCTATTATGTATGTGTATTTCTGCTGCCGCTATAACATCAAATACTAAAAACAATAAAAAAAATGAGCCGTCACGGGACGCCTGGCAGATGTGAAACATCGACATTATTTTGTAAAAGTAATATGCAAAAAAGAGCAGATTGTGATAGGAACTAAACTATGCCATAATGATAAAATAAAATGTTATGATTTTTTTTCCAGATAACGATGACTATTTATTGAATAAACATTTATTTTTATTAAATACAAAAAATTATGAATTTATTTCAAATCGTGACTATTTAATTCGTTTAATTAGTGACTTTGGTAATAGTACACACAATTAATTAAAGTTAATTTAATTAATTATTAACAATTAATTTAAATTTGAGTAATTAATCGTACACACTACTGCATAGAGACTGTATATATATATGTACCATCATATAGCGTGGCGACGCGTCGCCACGGCATGCGTCGCCACGCCAGAAATTTTTTTACGCCGGTTTTACGTACGGCTATAGACGTTTCACAACAATAGCTTTACTAGTACGTTTGTCCTATAAATTTTTATATGTCTTCAACATTGGGACGTCACGTCCACAAGTGCTTGGATGGTACTTTTAATACCATTTTATCGATATTTATTTATATTATTTAAAACAGCTGTACAGTACCTAACCGAATTCATTAACGAGAAAAGATATTTTCTAGTAGTCTACAAATGCCCACACAAGAGAAACATTTTGAGTGAAGTTCTGAAACAGGCGTCTTCCTCCATAAGCAATAAAGGTATGGTAGGTATATAGGATATGAACATGGTACGTGGAGAGGACTATAGGTTGCCCCCGTACTTGCGATCGGCGAAGTCCATCTCCAAGGGATATCGAATGTGGAGGAATAAATCGATATTTATAAAATATCAATATCGGCCTCGAAGAGGAAACATCGATATATCGTTTCTAGTACTGGTCCTAGAAACCCCGTTGTCCAAAAAAAAAAAGTATGTCAAGTATTAAATATTTGACACGTACTGATTTTGTGCCGGAATAGATTTTGATAAAAATATTGTTTTTGATACTGAATATATGTGGATCTGATCCAAATATATCGACTGAAATTATCGATATATAAAATCAAAAATATCGATATTTTTTCGACATCGCTACCAATATACGACAGTTTATTTATTAAAATAATCATTTTAGGTGCAGGTAAATTAAGCAGAATGAATGGATTTGTTATCTGCACTCTAAATTGAAATTTGTATAATGTTTTTATCGTTTGGCTAATTAGTCGGCACGGTAATTACCTAACTCACTCAAATGCAAACGAATCAATTTGTTTCGATTCGACCCACGCCAGTGGTTTTACATACCTACCTAAAGTTAACAGTATACAAATAATCTACCTATATAATACAAATGCAACTGATCGTTGTCTGTACATGCAATATTTGAAAAAAAAAATCTATTATTGGGGGCCTTTATCAATGCAATAGGAGTAGAACCCAAAGCAATGAATATTAAAATTCTTGTCTGTTTGTTTATGCGTTTGTCTCGACTTAACTGATTTGGGTGCAATTCCACTAGTGCTTCGTAGTAGGCTTCACTTAACATTAGTGTTACTTTTATTTAAATAAGTACATAAATAAACAAAGTGTGTGTGTGTACTTATGTACACGCATTAGAAGTTATAAGTTCTTCTTTGGCGTAACAAGATAAAAATCTTTTCAAAAATTTTATCTTTCGCCTTATTCTACGTTTGTAGAAAAAACGACACTAACAATAGAAATCAATACAAGAGAATAACAATAGAATAGTAATTTAATACATTGAAAGTTTTATTATCTAGTTAATAAAGTTTATTTAAATATCACAAAATAAATATCGTGAATACAGTTGTCAGTTCTCACGCAAACATACGTACGATTTTTCCCTAACGTGCCAAAAGATGTATAACTTCAAAAGTTACATCAGCTTAAAGGACATTGAAGACTTGTGCAATAAAATGCTATAACATTACTTATTATAGAAATGGCCATTTCTTATGAATGAATGAATATTAATAGAAGGCTCTATTCCCGCAGCGGCGATAGTATTCCTCCTATTTTCTACCGTTCTATTTTCCTATCATTAAATTAATCTCAATGCTTATAATTTCGTGTATTTACGCGATAACTCAATATGAAACTATGTTTACGGATTTATCGCGTTTATTTTGGTTTTAATACCAGACGTTTGGAACCCTTTACAGCGTTTATGGTCACGGGACAGACTGAGGGTGAGGCGTTGGACGTCTCAATGCTTATTTCCATTCTATCTGCAAGGCTGTCAGTCGTAAGGCGCACATGTTTTTGCACTGAGCTGCCCTTTTTTACGCGTTCACAAAGAAGAGTTTGCGGAGGCAAATCAAAATAAATGAACAAAGTTCTACAAGCCGGGTGGACTTTACGCATGCACTATGGGGGCAATGAAAAATGCGTGAATTGGATTTTCATCACTTTATTGCATTGAACATGACATCGATACATTCCTTAGACGGCTGATACAATGATGAAGTCGTTTCCATTACACTCAAATCAAGTCTCCCTAGAATTTTTTCGCGTATGATTTCTAAATATATGATAATTGTTTGGGAAGTATACTGCTCTTTACTTATACAGATAATTCAATAATTTAATATACCATCAATTTTTTTATTAATTTATTTGATAATATTGTATTTGAATTTGGAATTCGATACTAATCAATTATCTATGAGCGAATACCGCATCTAAACATTCTATTTTACAAAATTGCATTTATACATATAATATTGTACAATATGATTATCAGCGATGCGATGAGCCTTACAATTAAATATTTACAATATCGTTTGATTTCAATCTTAGGCTGGTAACGATTTGTTGGTCTCGAAAACATTCCCATAAATGGTCGATTAGTCGTATCTTTTTTAAGCTTCCTTTGTCCGTTACTCATACGCGAACCTACGATTAAGACATGCAATAATTTAAATAGACTAACCAAACGGCGACTATGGCTGCCGTGGGTAATGTTCCTTTACCGTCGTGTGTAAAAAATCTCAATACAAGTAGTATCGAAACATCAATTCCTAACAAAATCACAAGGTGTAGGGTTTTGAAAAACAATCCCGGCGGCACCTCCGTCTCTTATGCTTCGTATATGATTATTATCAAATAACTTGTTAAGTAATGATTTTCGCATTTTTTCTTCTAACTGATTGTGGTTACTTATATACAAGATTAAATCTTAGGCAACACATATTAAATGCACAAACTCGTCGATTCCCAAAGCATTACCATTTGATATCGTAGTGATTACAGAGTGTATTTGGTAATTCTTGCAGTTATATTACAACCGTTAGAAAACTGTGAGTTGACCATAACTCTATACTATGTGGTATACGAAACCTGTCGTTAGTATTATTAAGTATAAGTAAATATCATTTAGAAAATGGAAGAGGAATTTCAGAAGAGGAAGAATCAAGTATTGCAACGAAACATGCCAACACAAAATAATTATTACAGCCGTAACACTTGCTCGCCTTAAGTATTCAGTCGAGGCATCCAGGTGCCTAACAAACTTACATCATATTATTGTCTGCGTCTGCTAAGTGCGGCGTCGGCCTAGTCTTGGCGGTACTGTTGGGCGGCGGCTCCCCACTTGGCTCCCCACGAGGCGAACACGGCCGCACAAGTTTTATTTTTGTTGTTTATCGCAACACTATTCGGAAACGGTATGTGTATTCAGTAAGTATATGCAAGTAAACCATACCTCGCTACGCGCCGAATATAGTGAATAATGTAACACGTATAGGAATATGTTTATAGGAATATGGGTTGTGGGTTTTTGGCCACGGCGCGTATTTTCCATACATTGTCCGATTTTAGCAATGTGTACGTGCACTCCTCGCCGCACTTGCAGTTCTCGTTCTCGAAGATGAAGGTAGGGTCAGAGGTCCCCCCCCCCGGCGGCGCCGTCGTCCCGAGGGGGGTCGCGCTCCCCTGCCCCCGGCCCCCCGCCCTCCGCCTGGGGCGCCCCGCGGCCCCCCGGGGCGGGCTCGTTGACGAACTTGGTCGTGGCCACGTGCACCTGCTTGCCGCCGCCCTCGGCGCCCGGGCAGCTGCCCCCCTCCGGGAGGGACACCTCGAACTGGGCCACCAGCTGCTTGAGCACGTTCTTCAGGTGGTCGAAGGTCTCCTTGTCCGCCGGCGGCCCCTCCGCGCCCAGCACCGTCTCGCAGCTGCCGCCCTCGCAGGCCCCGTCCGCCTGCTGCCTCATCGCCTTCAGCTCCCCGACGGTGAGCTGCTGCTCGGGGTCCTTGCGCAGCTGCTCCAGGAGGTGGGCGCTCTCCTCGGAGAAGAGGAACACGGCCGGTATGCGGATGTCGTCCACCCCGTCGCCGGACATGGCGAAGAGGGCGGTGGCCCAGTGGGAGGAGCCGGGCACGTTGTCGAGCACGATGGCGAGGCGCGCGCCGGCCTGCTGCAGGTGGCGCACCTTCTGCGCGAACGTGCAGCGGCCGCGCTCCGCCACCGCGAACTTGCCGGCCAGCTCGTGCGCGTTCAGCGGCGGCCCGCACGCGTCCAGGGGCCGCGCCAGGGCCGCCGCGCCGCGGAGCCGCTCCTCCGCGCGCACCTCCTTGCCGAAGTGCGCGGGCCCCGCCGGCAGCACGCGCCCGTCCACCTGCACGCCGGCCGGCACCACGCCGTTCTCCGTGTCGCCAAGGGCGTTCCACTTGGACATCTCGTGCATGAACGTCAGCCCCTCGGCGGCGTCCTTCGCCGACTTCGCCTGTGAAGTTCACTCTTTCGTATTGAAACTGGCCAGGGCTTGCCTGCCATCCCACCTGACGGTATGGTGGCGATGCAGCCGTTGGTGGTAAGCGCGCTGGCTCGGTCATACTATATTGCATTACGAATGCGGAAAGAATAGAATAATAAGAACACAATAAACTCAACATCATTTATTTCTTATAAAAACTATAATTCACATATACATTGAAATTGGTACAGTTTTTTATACTAAATGGGCAAGTTTTAGGTTGCATATTTGCTGTTTGAGACAAACTATTATTATTTTCGTATGATTGTTCATGGAAGGACGTCAAATCGGCTCCTGAATCTGCCAATAATGTAGCAGAGGTCCTCCTGAAGCTGTGTCCAGGGTAATTGTCAGCATTCGGCAAACCAAGACACGCAACCATTTCTTTTGGCATTTTACCAAATTTGTTTATCCCGATTGCTTGAGCTGAACACTTCCCTTTTTGATAATTTTGGAAAAACGGTCGGTTTTAGCTCTTTGGGACAGCTGATTCATATATTTTTGCACTGTTCTAAGAAAATCTCCATCAACAACAAAGCCTCTCGGTATCTTGTTTTTCGTATTCGGAATCTTGATTAGTAGCGTTTTTCCATGGGCTTCAATATCTTTTAAAGTAAAACTGGCAACTCCTCTCTGTGGCAAGCTCCAACAACGCCAAAAGTCATCGCAACCTACAAAATACCTTTTTAAAATAATATATTGTGACTTTATTTTGCGATTTCGTAAACTAAAGAAAAATATAAGTATTTGTTAATAAGTTACCTTTGTGGCTAAATAATCTAAACAATCATCGGGGGCTCAAAAACCTCTCCATTTCATTCGATGTATTTTCGACTTTTTAGTTGTAAAACTGTCTGATTGTTCCTTGTTTTAAGAAAGAATTTAGTTCTGGGTATTCACTTATATCCACGTAGTTCCTTATTTTCAGCATACTTTTTATCATCGAAAACCTCGACCATAACGTAGAAGGTTTTAATTTTGCTGAGAATTCGGAGAAGTATGCCAATATAAAATTTTCTGAAAAACTATTTGCTTTTTTCTCTTCTCTTCACGCAATAAATTCGTCGTATGTAGATATGTAGCGACTGTTTCACTTATTCGGTAAAATGTTCTCCGAAGCATTTTGTGCAATTATACCGAGTTCCGGTGGTGTTATTTTAGATACTCATTTTGTGCAACAAACCACTAAACTCGCAAAGAATTTTTTTGGAAAATGGCGCAAATTTTTTTTGTTTTCTTCACCCATTCTGGGTAGGCAAAGGGAACTATGCCCATACAGCCAAGACTTCAGTAGATTTTTTTATTTATATGAAATGAAAATGAAATGAAATGAAACTAAGTTAGGTTAAGTTTTAAGTATTGAATCAAATCATTAAATCTCGCTATCAATCGCTATCTCACTATTGAAACACATTAGTAGCTTTTTTAGAAATATTTGCATGAATCATTAAAGCTTCGTGGTTGGTTTTTTCTTTTTAATAGACATTATTTTGACAGTTGGGATGGAGAACGCGCGATAGTTCGGAAAAGTTAAAGAAATAGCTCGAGTGTGTAATAGCCCACATCCCAAACGCTATACGTCGCTGCAATGCGCCACTTTTTGAGCAACTGTATTAGAAAAGCCTCTTCATTTCTTAGCTGTACGGACGACGAATACGAAGCGAAGGGGAATTAACTCGTGCAATTCTAACGCACACTTTTCAAAATGCAACCTGTAGAAGATCAAGCGACTGGCTACTAAGTCTGTGTTTAAGCTCAAAATTTGTGCGATCTTTTTTAAACAAGTTACCAGCGCCAATGAATCGTTGCACGTTTTTCCACGAGTAATTTACAATGGCGGCAGCACTCTACACACGATGGGGTTTGCTAGATTCGTAAATAGCAAGAAGCTGTTCCGGTGCGGAGTACCGTCTTACCTTTGCGAACACGCCTAGCTTCGCAGGTGGTGGTTCGGCTTTAAGACTAAACTCGAGCAAAGAAGACCGATGACGCACCGTGGTGACGGCGTAGAGCAGTTGCACCCTGCCGTCGGGCAGCGTGATGGCCGAGATGCCCATGTCGGCGAGGGCGTGCAGCTGCTGCGGCTCGGTGAAGGGGCGCAGCCGCGCCGGCGGCCGGCCCGCGGCGCCCAGCAGCCGGCGCAGGGGCCGCCGCACCGCGGCCGCCACCAGCGAGCGGGGGCTCGGGCAGGTCCTGCAACACGTCCGCCGTCGAATCGGTCGCTGGAGGCGGGGGGCCACGGGGCGCCCGACACTGGTGGGGGTGGGGGGGAGGCTCACTTGCGGTAGGCGTTGGGCGCGTCGTGCTCCGGCGGAGGGGCGATGCGAGGGGCGGCGGGGGCGTGGGGGGCGTGGGGCGCGGGGCGCGCGGCGAGCGCGAGCGGCAGGAAGTGCGCCTCGGTGGTGAGCACGTAGGCCTCGAGGCGCACGGGCAGCCGCGCGTCGTCGGCGAACAGCATGTAGAGGTACTTGAAGGTCTCCGCGAGGACGAAGGAGTCCATGCGGTCCTCGCGCGCCCCCGTGCGCACGTCGCCCAGCGCCGCGTAGCCGCACGGGACGCGCGCGTGCCGCTGCAGCGAGCGCAGCGCCGCCTCGCCCACGCGCAGGTAGTGCTCGTCGCCCGTCGCGCGGTGCAGGAAGTACGTCGACTCCACGAACTCGGGCCGCAGCGGGTGCTGGCCCCAGTGCACCTGCGCCCCAAGCGGCCGTTCACACTCCCAGCGAGACCTTCTATGATCGCATGTAACTACAAGTGACGGACGACTCTGCTCAAGTTTTATAAATCATTTCAACGAAATCCAAATGAGACGGTGTCAGGATCATGCGTCATAGTCAATATTGAGGAGAAGAAAACACAGACAGTAACGTATAAACAATACAACATAAATGAAACGGCAACAAATCAAATGAAATGAATAATTGAGCCGTGACAGATCATTGCTCGGTCGCTCGCTTTCAATTCAACATACTTGAGAACCAATGACATTGCTAATTTTCAGCGCTGCCCAGCGGTGAAAGGAAACATCGTGAGGACACCTGTAATCTGCATATTTTCAAAACAAAAATATTTCAAAAAATATGAAGTCCGCCAATCTGCAGTAAGCAAGCGTAGTGGACTATACCCTAATACCCCTCTATACAGAAAATACCTTTGCCCAGCAGTGGAACGCGTATAGGCTGTTACTTCACTAAGAAATGATAGTTAGCGTTAAAGAATTATCTGATATATTCCCGTATAAATACTACACAGTAATCATATCTGTAAGCTATAGTGTTGCACAAATGAGCAAGTCCGTCCGGAAAACTACCACAACCTTACAAAAGAACGACGTAAAGCGGCAGTATTATACTTCCAGGCGTGTGCACTCCATACAAAGAACAAGGCTTTGCATTGCCATGATAATTTTTACTTTAACTTTTTCCGTATTTATTAATTTCAGCGCCATCTATTGGTGTTTTCGGTTTATCATTTAAGCATTTCTTTTACCATGAATCGCGATGAAAACTAAGAAATAGTTTTACTGAACGGGAACGCGTTCCTGTGGTTCAACCCTTCCATTTTAAAAAGTCGTCAAACTATCATTTAATTTTTGACTAAATGAAAATGATATTAATTCAGGTTTTTATTGTCGGTTTCGGTTGTTCTCCTCGGCGCAAGTAATTGTTTGATTTAATTTAATTATTAGTATTACCTATGTTTTTTTTTTTTAGTTTAATCATGTTTATAAAATTGTAAAACTTGC
The DNA here is from genome assembly GCA_933534255.1 of Iphiclides podalirius. Taxonomy (NCBI): domain Eukaryota; kingdom Metazoa; phylum Arthropoda; class Insecta; order Lepidoptera; family Papilionidae; genus Iphiclides; species Iphiclides podalirius. The sequence goes on along the minus strand of OW152813.1, from coordinate 1,350,205 downwards.
GATTAGTAAAGTACTACATTTAGCAATAATGAAAAAAATACATTCTAAATTATTACAATCCCGCTTAGATATTTGAAATTCAGCGGTGGGAATTCGTTTTTGTTGGTATACTAATATGCGGCGCTTATACTATGTTAAGGCTCAATTTTTATATAATATGCAGTTATGCTTCTTCTCCAAGTATGTGTTCAGTTTTTGATTTATAAACATTAATTAATTTATAATTTATTACTGAAGTAATCAGTACATAACACGTAATTAGTGCATACCCTGTCTCCAATTACCGTGCACGTCACTGCATACTTCTGCGTAATGTCTGGTGAGTGAGGTAGCAGGGGCCCACTTTATTAAAAGGTCGCGAAGCATCTGCAATCTCCACGGGCGGCGGTTATCACTTAACGTCTGGCGCACCGCCAACTCGTCAGCCACCTTCTTACATTAAAAAAAATCATCAGAAGCAATGACTTTCATAGAAGTAGTAGTACAATGGTAGTTTGTCACATTGCGCTAGACGATTCTATAACGCCGAAGCAGCTATTGGGAAAAGCCATAGGAAGCAAAAATTTAAAATTGTTACCCGTACATTACCAAATATCTATGAATATAAACTACATGTACAACGAGGGTGACAAGTTTATTTAATTTAGTTGTGTATCATTTTTTGGAAATAAAGTAATTTGTAATTTGTAATTTGTAATCATTTACATGACACTTTTTATACAATATTTTGTGCTATTAAAATGGAGAAAGCAACTTAATTATGTCGTATAAGTTATTCTTTTATAGGATAATACATCAATGTTTACGTTTTTAAAACATAATCCTATAAAACGTTCAAAATTTCTAAATTAAAAAAAAATCGTAAAAGAATGTTTGCGTGTTAAAAGCTATTATAGTATTAGTGATTATTTTAATGATAACACATTCTGGAAATGAATTCTTCTAGGCTCCTTGAAGTGGACTTTTGTAAAAATGTTTCTTTGTCATAAAAATAGACATAATGGTAAAAAAATTTCCTACTCGGTAGTAGAGTTTTGACAATTAATAGGTGAGCTTCTATGTTGAATAAATATATCTGGATTGAATTTAAATTTAGTTTTATTGTATTATATTTCAATTGAATATAAATCCTGTGAATTTAATACCTATTGATAGTGGCAATTTAATAGAAAATGTTTGCATGATACTGCGTTGGCAATTGTTATGTAAAACAGATGAGAATAAGATTGATTTAAAGTTTTTTGTTACTAGATGGGGCCACAATATTAGAAATCAATCAGGAGATGCATTATGAGGGCCCAGATACATACAATTATTTCTTGACGTTCGTTTCACATGAACGGTGACAATACAGACTTTGATAGCTTTCAAGCTATGCCCTCAGAACTATTAATTTAGCCCGAACCTCTGGTAGCCGCTCGTCCAACACCGTCTATCTTATTCAAAAGCAGAGAAGACCAGGGCATTCTTTAGGAGCTTTTTACAAAGTGGAAATGTTAAAATTAAATCGGATAACTCAGATGTTGAGTAAAGGGAGGGCTGTTATTGTATCAACACTATATTATGTTTAAATGTTTTACGGAGGAAGCTGCTAGCACAATTCAAACTCCAACGATTATTTCATTTTAACAGCTTTTTTTCCTTATTTTTTATCTACTTGTTAATATATAATTATATTAAGCGTCTCTTTTGTTCTAATTTTCATATTGTATTGCATTGCTAGTTTTGTAGGTTACTGTTCTCCTTTTATTCGATGTTGCGTTTACCTTTGATTTTAAATGCATGTATACAATGTGAAACTTATTTTTTGGGTGCGTCACATGAGATTAATAATTGTCTGTTTGAATAAATAAATAGACAAATAAAAAAAATCCAAGTCGCACCTGGAAGTCGGTCGTGAACGCCTCCGGTATGAAGGTGTGCCTCTGCATCACCTGGTAGAGCATCTCGTGGATCTCGACGGCCGGCTTCAGGTCGCCGAGGAGCACCTGCAGCCCCGGCCAGAACGCCAGCAGGGAGTCCATGTAGTTGCGCGACTGCAGGTGCGGCCTGCCCACGGACCACTCGCGTTACAACGCACGCACACCCGTGCACGTTACGCACACACACAAGAACTTCCATGCGCATAAATAACTAACCATCTCATGGTCACTAGTGCAAACGCCCATTAAGCAGTTGGCTTCATTTTCATTACGGATGGCGCTTGAGGAAGATAAATGTTTATTCAATTTACATTTTTTCAGCTAGCATTTGGTGTCTCTTCGGAAATGCAATTCAAAAACAAAAAAGACCTTAAGCCATTTTGTTACTTAAATTTGTATACTGCTAGTGTTTGCACTTAAGATGAAACGTTAAAATTTGTAGAATAAAAGGACGAAAGGTAAGCGTTCGCGTTGAGGTAAACTGTATCCAAAGGTGGCAACGCATCTGCAACTCTACGGATGTTACAAATGCCAATGGGCGGCGGTTATCGTTGGCACCTTCTCAGATAAAAAAAAAATGAAATTTAAATGTTTACGTTGCCAACCTCTCCATGTGACATGAAACGTTACAAAAAAAGTATTTTTCAATCATCATCAAGGAGTATACTGGTAACTTCACGGTGTTAGGGCCACGCAGCAGCCTCGAATGGGTAGGCTCGTCCGGGTGAGTACCTCGACCTCACAGAAGACCGGTATAAAGTGGAAGTATGACAGATACTGTCGCGTTTCGTCTGGTGAGTGAGGTGGCCGGAGCCCAATTTCCAACAGGTTGTCGAGGCGTCTGCAGCCCTCGGGTGCAGCGGATGTCCATGGGCGGCGGCATTCGGTTGCCACGAGTTGACATAGAAACGGCGGCACCTGTGCATGTGCACCGCCAGCATGACCGGTGGCCGGCTGATGTACTTCATGACGGCGTTGTAGTGGCGGCTGAAGCGCGCCAGGTACTTCTCGTCGCCGAGCAGTATGTACGCCTTGAGGCAGTACTCGTAGTAGGAGTCGATGCCGGCGCCCACGCCCGACTCCTTGCGCACCCAGTCGCCCGTGTGCACGTTCACCACGGTGCCCATCAGGTCCGACGTCCTGCCGAGCAACAGGTTCGAGGTTCCGAAAAATTAACGCTTTGTTAACACATACATTTTTTGAAAATCTTATAATTATTACTGTCGTTGTAAACTATCCGTCCGGTACTCTTTTTGCACGCTTATATAGGTACTTTTATCTAATTGTGGAAACTTTTAGTTGGTCTTCTGCATGTTGTTGGTTTCCCTAAAATTGTAAAATAAAATAGACGGTCATCGAACTAAGAAACGCATATTTCATCTGTCGATAGTCAATTTTTAAATCTACAACCGTTTTCTAATGAGTTCCTTCTAACGGACAAGGAAATTCAGTAGGTTTTTTCTATTTATGTCATTTTTATATCATTTAAAAAATCCCAAATCATTTAAATATTTTACAACATTTTTCGTTTTAGAAATAGCTCGGCATCGAGAGCGGCGATCAACTCATTCCCAGGGGTTATTGTCATTAATATATTCATTAATATTGTACTTCATTGCGAAACGGTGGTCGATTAAAAATAAATGACTCTACGGATGAGATGTAAGTTTGTTACGTCGACGAACAAACGATTAAGATATATTGTGCTACGACTCCGTTCGCCGATTGCTACGCTCGACAAAGCTCAGCCGCTCGTGGGCGTCCAGCCGACCTGTGCCTGATCTTCCAGAGGCGGTCCATCGCCCTGTGCGCCTTGTCCTCGAACACCGGGTTGCCGGTGAGCCTGGAGAGGGCGGCCATCTCCAGGATCATGGTGCCGGCGCAGGCGGTGCACGTCTCGCGCGACTCCGCCAGCCCGGCCAGCCCGCGCCTCAGGTTCACCTGCAACCGACCACCAGCTGCCACTGCACGTACTAACTATATGTGTGCCTGTTGTCGGTGTGTTCGTTTGTAAGCATACGTCGAACCATTTTTTGTGCCTTGAACATGTTTTTGGTGTATTAAACTGTAGTAGGGCTAAGCAACAGTAGTCGCTGTTGCACGAATGGGCAGGTCCGTCCGGGTAAGTACCACGACTTCACAGATGGCCGGCGTAAAGTAGAAGTGTTAAATTTTTACGTTTCGTCTGGTGAGGGAAGTAGCCGGGGCCCACCTCATTTAAAGGTGGCAAGGCATTTGCAAGCCCATGGGCGTTGCAAAAGGTTATCACTTAACATCAGGTGAACCGCCAGCTCGTTTGCAAGTGGTAATATCACGTAAAAAAATTAAGTTCCAGTTTAAAAAAATAAAAAAGTTTTCTTGAAAAGTCAAAGACTTCGGGTCCATTGATAGCGGATTGTCTGGCCTCAGGCTTCTCGAGGATATATTTCAGATGCGTGTCGCGTTATAGTCGAAAGAAGTCTAGGATGGATTCAATAGGATGGCGCACAGTGGGACTGAGAGGGGGAATGCTGGAATGAAATTTGAATTTGGCCCAATGATAGTGTAGTTGATAGTGACCCCGTCTCTTGCGTCAGAGGGTGTGGGTTCGATCACCACTACTGGAAAAATATTTTGTGATGAACCATGATGACTTGGTGTTTATATATGTATAATATGTTTTTATTGACAAAAGAAAAGTATCTTTAAGTATGTATGTTATTTATCAGTTATCTAGTACCCATAGTACAAGATTCGCGGATTAGTTTGGGACTAGAGAGCGTTGTGTATAAATGTCCCTGAACATTGGCTTATTCATTGAACGCCGCGGTGCGAGTTGGGGACTGACCCTGCCGTGCGGTATGCCCGTGGAGGTGTTGAAGGCGGGCAGCAGCCGGGTGGCCAGGTCCTCCGCCAGCGCCAGCAGCTCGCCCCCGTACCAGGCCAGGGCTGGCACCTCGCCCTTGAGCGCGGTGGCCAGCACGTGCGCCGAGAGCAGCCCCCTGCCGACACAAAGAGACACCCCTATCAGTAACACACCCCCGCCGCCCCGGCGGAACGAGCGGCGCGGCCACGTCGGCCGGTTGTCAATAATCGACCCCCGCCCTCCTACGGCGCAGGAACTGATGCGAGCCCGGACCGAAAATACACTACTATCGTCATAATTACTTAATAATAAGTTATGTTGAGTTACGAGTCTACGAAATACATTTATAACAGCGTCGCATCGCGAGGAGCTTAGTAATGGTTCATAAACGTAATACCTAACGTAGATACGTTTACGATACGATACGAACTCTGCAGGCTTATAATTAGAATTAGATTGATTAAAAAACCCGACTGGGCAATAGTTAACACTTTTGAAAAGTCCAATATGCTGTACAAATGATATATATTTCTTTATAAAACTCAAGTGAGAATCGGCCCTCGCGCCACAAATGAACAAAGACGACAGTCAAAACGTTGACACAGTTCTCACGATAATAATAAAAAAAGGTCTTGTTTTCACCAGCGTAGCCTTCTGTGCGAGTTCAATTACTCTCATAGAGAAAGTAACCGTTTAAGTGCGAGCCGAACTCGTTTGCCGAGGATTCCGTACCTACCCATTACACCGCCATAATAAAATTGGTAAAAAATCCCCACATAATAATCGTTTTAACCGTGGTAGGGCCACGTAGTCTCCGCCTCGGCCGTTTCACGAATGGGCAGACTCGTCCGGGTAAATACCACGACCTCGCAGAAGACCGGCGTGAAGGGGAAGTATAATACTTTCGCGTTTCGTCTGGTGAGCCAGGTAGCCGGAGACCAATTTTCAAAAAGATTGTCAACGCATCTGCAAACCCTACGGTATTCACTTAACATCAGAACCCCGTCTGCTCGCTAGACAACTTTTCACAAAGAAAAAGTACACCGATCTTCTCAAGAAACGGGTGGAAGCCAGCAAGTTGAAATTTATACTAGATACTTTCGACCCAAAACCTTTTGACTCATTGTTTTTTGTTGACTAATTTTACCCATATCTTTTTATCGTATTGACTCAGGAGCTTGATTTATACGCCTTACAGGGACTACAGACACTAGTATCTGGTATAAATTTCAACTTGCTTGGTCCACCAATTCCTGGGAAAATCGGTGGTGACACATGGACAGACAGACGGACAAGAGAGCGATCTTATAAGGGTTCCTCTTTTACCTCTTTAATGTAGGGAACCCTAAAAAGACACTATTAGATGGCTGAAGGGATTTCAAGTGGTTGCCATTGCTCATCCACATTGAGTGGGCCCGATGGCGAGGGAGTCTGAGCTGATTTAGGAAATCGCCAGCTCCGTCGAGGCAGCTGAAGGAAGCTGAGGGTCCTCACCCGACCACCCGTATGTTGGTCTCGAATACGGACACCACGATGTCCTGGTCGAAGTCGATGTCCTTCAGGATGAGCTTTATGGCGCGGCTGAACTCCGAGAAGTCGCCCATCACCGCCAGCGTGTCCATGCTGTCCACCAGCGTCAGGGAGAAACTGTGGAATTTATATTCACTCATTAACATTGACCACAAACAACTTTGCACTATGTTATAAAGAAATGTTACGCAAAGCGTACAATCATTTACGCTTAATAACTTTGGGAGTACATTATAGACGAGAACTATAGGAAAGTCAAAATGTACCACAGAAACGACGCAACATACATTAATTTGTTATATCTAATTCGTAAGAAAGAAAAAAAGATACGATTATTTATTAAAACATGGTGCAATAGTCATTTATAATGGGTGTTTGACATACGGTTACCCAACATACCAATGGGGTGATCATGGGGATATTATATAACTCATCTGAACAGGCGACTTGTTTTTATCTTTTCATTTGAATGCAACGGTTGCAACTGGGCGTCGCGAGAAGTGCGCAGAAGCGGTTGCATTGATTATTTATTTGAGATGCGACGCAAATATATCTAATTAGTGTAAACTTAACATGACTGATTATTAACATTCTTGTAATAGTACAAAGATTGTCTTATGGCATTCTACTTTGGGGAAACGCGGCCGATATAAAAACAATCTTCATACACCAAAAGAATAATTAAGAAATTTCTTCAAATATTTACTGTTGCTTCTCAGTACGTACTTGAAAATGTTATTATGTCCATAAAAACAAGAATGACACGCGAATGTGCAAGATATAAATACTAGGAACAAACATAAATTCATTCTACCGACAACTAGACTGCGTAGAATTTTTTTATATGATTTTAACAATGCCTTTACTGTAGGATAACATTATCCTGTGTTGTAAGGACGTTTTACAAACATAAATTTGATGCGGACAAACACCCAGATGCGAAACAACTATCTGTGGGTCACACAAATAGTTGTCCCGTGTGGGAATCGAACCCACGACCCCCGACGCCGAAGCCGATACCTTGGCGACTGCACCACGGAGTCATCTAATAAATAATCCATAAGAATAAGTAATTCTTTTATGGGACTATGTGTATGTTTTTACTACAAAATACAACAAAACGTTCAAAACTTCTAAATTCAAAAAAAAAATTGTAAAGAACGTGTGTGTCAAAGGCTACTTTAATATTAGTGATCATTCAAATGATAACACACCCTGGGAATGAATTAGTCGCTCCAGGCTCTTTCAAGTGGACTTCAATACATTTCTTACCATGCTTTTTGTCAAACAATGGTTAAAAACATGCCCCATTGAGTTTCTCTCGCCGGTTCTTGTCCGAACCGGTGGTAGAGTTTTGCCAATCAGTATCTAAGTGCAACGCTTGTATATTGAATAAAGAGAGATTTTAATTTGAATTGCCGAGCATGCCAAAGGGTGGTCACAGTATACAATAACTCGTCGGGACATTTAACTCATTTCATTTTAATACAACCGGACGGGTGACCTCTTTTGCCGTTTGAATGCAACGTCTGCATCTGGGCCTCGCCAGAAGTGCGCAGAAGCGGTTGCATCGATTATTTATTTCCGAGGTGGGCCCCGGCGATATGAACCGTCTATATGAATAGTTGAGCGAACATTTCAAGTATCCGATATAAGCATAAAACATTATGATTCCGAACTCCCACCTGAGAATCGTTTATCTATGCCTAAAGAACAATGGCAAATCTTATTTGACTAAAATTAAAGCGTCTAGAATAGACACTTAAACCAAGAATATTAAAAAAATATCTACATTTTATAAAGTTATCATTTAAAAAAGTTAAAGCCGGAAATAAAAAATATTATTTAGGATACTTAATTGATTGAAATCATTAATATACACACCGGCACAATTAGCGGAACACAAAAAAAAGCAGGATTTTAAAATCTTTTATTTGAGGAACTGGCCAGTTATGATATTTTTTTAATTTATTGTCAAATTTGAAAATAGAAAATTAGATGACATACACTTTTTTCATTCATTTGTTTTATTTTCCCGAACAATACGTTTTGTCAACTTGTTCGAGTAATAACTACGTAATTGTAATTTTTTTGAAAAATTGCACTTAATGGTTTTTTATAAATTTGTTATTCTATAGGCAATTTTGTTTATTAAAAAGCTCTTTATTATGCCTGACTTAACATCACTGGAAATCATTAGGGCTGATGAAATAAGAAGAAATGGCCATACCTACAGATCGATTGCCTCAAGGCTTCGTCGACCAGTATCAACGATTCATCGCAGCATCCAGCGGTACAGATCGTCTAATTCTCTTGTGAGGAGGAGGGGTCAAGGTAGAAAAAGATGTACATCGAGGCGAGATGACAGTTTTTAACAACTTGGAGTTCGAAGGAATACGCGATTAACGGCTGTACAAGCTCGAAATGAACTGGAAGACGTTCGAGGAGTACGAATAAGTGAGCGTACAGTTCGCAGGAGATTTGAAGAAGTTGGTTTAGGGTCGTATATACCTGCCAAAGGCCCAAAACTTGAGAGACGTCACCGCGTAAACCGATTAAGCTATGCGCGAGAACTGGCAGCAGGTTCTCTTTACTGATGAGTGCAGAGTTCTTTTAAAACAGATCGATGGGAGACAGCGAATATGGAGATGCAAAGGAGAACGCCACATACAGTTTAATTTTGAACACACAGTGGCTTATGTTGGCGGCTCGATTATGGTTTGGAGAGGGATATGTTTGGGAGGTCGCACGGAGTTAGTGATAGTCACAGGAGGGACCATGACAGCAGATCGATACATCAGAGACATTTTAGAAGAACATGTTGTACCATTTGCCCCATTTATTGGTGACGACTTTATTCTAATGCAAGATAATGCTCGTGCTCATAGTGCACAATCGGTACAGGCATATCTGAGCCACGTAGCTATACCAGTGATGTATAATTTCCCCCCATGCCAGGCCAGCAAATTCCCCCGATATGAATCCGATAGAGCATGTCTGGGACTTGCTAAAAAGAAGGGTTAAATCCAGAATGCCACCCCCCAACAATCTGAATGAACTTGGAAACGCATTACTTGAGGAGTGGGAGCGGTTGCCTCAAGAAATCATCGATAACATAATCTGTAGCATGCCCAGACGAATGGAAACCGTAATCAGAGCAAGAGGGGGAAACACTCGTTATTAATTTTGCTTTAATTTTATTGTTAAATCATTAAATGCTTACTTTTTTTTATTTTTTGTGATGGTTCATAATCATCTAAAAATTTCACTTATTTCAATTTTCTTTATTTTTCAATAAAAAAATAACGAAGACTTTTCAAAGTCGTTGTTAAAAGATGTTAATCAATTTGTTATTTTGTGTCTAATTACATTTTCGTCAAATATATGCGTTATTATCTCATAGTCTTACTTTTTTTTCTGTTCCGCTAATTGTGCCGGTGTGTATATATTTAATACTTTAGTGTTACCATTTAAAACTTTTAATCCTTAAATATAGTAGATATATAATCGTTCCATCGCTGTCTTAAAACAAAACTTTAAAACATATGAGTTTGTCTGAATGGAAAGGTATAGTTTTGAATTTTTTGTTTGTATATTATATAGTGTATTTTATTCAGTTCCGTTCCATTCTAAAATCTTGATGTGTAATAGCAAGTAAATGAAAAAATGTTATGGCAGCACTGAAACTATGCTTTACAGTAACGTAGGCGTTTGACACATTGACAGACATTTAGGGATGTGGAAAGTGAAGAAATGTCGATATATCGATATGTATAAAAATATCAATATCGACCTCGGTATATCGAAGAGAAAAAATTCATGTATGGATATTTTTTTCCCCCGTTGTCCAAGTATTAAAAATTCTACTGATATATCTGATATTTGGATCCAATTAAAACTATTGAAGCATAAAATCAAAAATTGCGATATATTGATATTTTTTCGAATATAGATGCTTTATAATATAATCTCTATTAGATCTACACATTAAAAGTACACAATACATATTAAATATTTTCTGGTAGGTACGGTGAATACTTGAAGTTTTGTAAAAAGTAGGTACAAATAGAAGTGATAGTAATAACCCACAACAGTTCAAAACTGAATATCTCCTATTCACGGCCCCCTATAAACAAAACTATTGCATAATCGAAGACGTAGCAATTTAATTTGAAATAACATTCTGTATGGAAGTTCGCCATTGTTCTTTATGAACACAATGTTATTTTTAATATAAAAAGTAAGCGTATTTATAAGCTGTGATTATAGAGATATGAATTTAAACTTAATGAATGTGCAGTATGCGCAAGAGTTAGTGATGTTTCAATACGAAATAGCCATTTAATATCCGACAGAACTTTTAAAACATCGATATAAGTTAATAGTTCTATGAAACCTAACTTTATTCTAATGATGAATACATTGATTTTGCATTTTATGTGAAAAAGTGGAAAACTTTACGTCGGTCTTCTGGGAGGTCGTGGTACTTACCCGGACGGACCTGCCCATTCGTTCGACAGTGAACACTGTTGTGTGGCCCAACTACAGTTGAGGGGTCTTTAACACTCGAGTAACTTGTGAATGGCTGCTCCGCAGTGAAATCCAGTACGAGCTATATCCATTACTCGTGAACCAGCACCACGTAATCGCAGCTTATATGATGTGCATCACTTTGAATTATAGTGTGATTTTCTTATCACAAATTATAACGCTTTATCATCACCATCATCATTTCAGCCTGTTTGAGTCCACTGCCGAACATGGGCCTCCCCCACAGATCACCACGATGTACTATCCTGAGCCACCTGCATCTATCGACTTCCCGCACATTTGCACAGGTCGTCACACCATCTAGTGGGGGGTCGTCCAACATTGCGATGGCCAGTAAAGGATGCCACTCAAGAACCTTCTTCCCCATCGGCTATCGGTTCTACGAGCTATATGGCAGGCCATTTCAACTAACTAATCCTCGCTCAGAGGTCGCTCGCTACGTTGGTTCTACTGCGGATATTTTCATTACGAACTCTATCAAGAAATATCAAGTTTAGCTTGCTCCATAGCTCGCAGAGCGACGTTGAGTTTCCTCACATGTCCAGCAGTGAAGGGCCACGTCTCGGTTCCGTAAGTCATCACTGGCAACACACATTGATTGAAGACTTTGGTCTTCAAACATTAAGAGATTCGAACGCTTAGACTTTCACTTACAGAAGATTGTGAAAACAATTAAATAAATTGAGTCTACAGCAGCTACGATCAATGCAATCTGATGAGTAATAACTAGAAATAGGTATTGAGTAAATAAAAGCAATACTTTTATTACAAACAGATAACATTAGGTATTGAAATTAATATTACAATAATAATGATGATGATGATGATGATGATGATTAAAATTGTCATTTTTTCCACTCGATACTTCGCTTTGCCTTGCGCTACAACTGTTACTAAATCTATTATTAGGTAGCTGGTGATTCGCCAAAGGCACTACAGGTAAATGCAGATGGCAAAGCAGTAATTGAGTCTTGCACAAAAATCACTCGTCCCCACAAGCGATCGTTAACGATAATTTGTAGAGCGCGGTACCAATAAAAAACAATCGCTTCAAGCTACATCGGTAAATTCAAAATATAATATCCGGCAAAGCACAACAGTTCATCATTCGTTGCCTGGCCGGGTGGGTATTTAATTAAGTTCGACGTTGGCTATTCACAAATGTACATATAGGAAGGGGGCTCGGGGAAATGAATAAAATATTTGCAGACGGAGGGTGGCGAGCGCTTGTCGGCTGCGGGGGCGCGGCCGTGGCGGCCCGGGAGCGCTCTATCGATCATCGTCCGCCGGCACGACCTAAATAGGTAGGTACCAACAGGCGCTGGGCAGAGGCGGCGGAGTACATGAGCGCGAGACAAAATCAATAACAGGAGCACTGAGGTAGTTTTAGTAAGCAGCCACCCCAGCCCCCCCGCCACCCCCGGCTCCACCGCCCCCCCATGCACCGTCCGCCATGCACTCGCAGACCGAGTATTTATTCAATTTCAAATAGACTGCCCGGTACGTGAAATTATATTCCGCTTATGAGAGTATCCCAATTATGGTACCGTCTGGCATTTGCGATTTCGGACAATACGCTGATTGGATGTAAATAATTGGAAAGCCAAAACGCACAGCTATTTTCCATTTAAACAAAGGATTGCAATAATAACAATTATTATCCATATGATCAAAATTTTTTAGTGAATTATGTTTATTATGATAGTAGATATGTAAAATCCGAGACCATCGGAGTAATAGTGTCCGAGCAATTTGAAAATAAACTCTCACAATTCTCGTATATTTGAGAATGCGAAGCAACGCACAGCGCAAAGACCCGTATTTTATTCAATGGATTCCTCATTTCACCTTCGCCGGATGGAGCTAAACTAATAGCTAAGTTACGTGCGGCACACGTTTCATAATAATATTAAAATATTCTGATACGCAAAGCAATGAGTTGTAACACAGCAGACCAGTTTTTAGCGCTTTGCAAATGTGAGAATCAACGAGTTGTCGAACTACTGCAAATCGTGGAGGAATAATTTGGCGCAGATGCCGTGGGCTTGCTCAATAAAGTACGAGCCACGGATAATTTGGTTCGTGCGACTTCCGGTGCGCGAGAGAAAAGGGGCAATTCTAAAAATAACAATAACAAAGTGATAAAGCGCTGGCAGCAAATAAATAAGATGCACGTGGTTTTAAAATAGGAACCGCGCCATGTGTTAATTGGCGAGGGCGACGATAAGCGCTCCGCATTAATTGAATATATTCCGTCCACGGCGATACGACGGCGATAAGGATCGACGCACCGTTCATAATCGCACCGGGTCGAATGTTCTAGAAGCGTTCAGCGCGACACACTCGCCAGGAGCGCATGGGCGTTCTTGGGTTGCTTTCAAAGATACAAGCCCAAGCGTAGACAGGCGGTGCTAACAAAGAATATTTTCTTGAAACAATAATGTTTCAACTTCGTTCCATTTACAAGAAGGCAGATTGTGCCCTCCATCGATCGCAAAGGCATCATTTCATATATACGTATTATATTATTCACTCACTTTCCGAGTACGTCGTCCATGTCACCGCGGCTGGGCGTGACCCCCCTCCACCTGCCCTTGCAGCTGAGCGGCATCAGCTCATCGGCGGGATAGGCCTTGTCCATGTACGCGTCGTAGGCATGGTAGAACATTCGCCTGGCCTCCTCCCTAGAAAGTTTCTTATTATTTAGACACGTCGACGTAATAGGATAAATCATCAATTGTTTACATAGTTCAAACTACTTTCAAATTATTTCTTTCAATTTTTGTGGCATGACGATGACGTCAGAGGAATTTATACAATCGTTCAAATTAATTATGAAATTAATTTGAACGATTGTATGAATTCCTCTGGCCGAAACATAAAGGAACGCAATTGAAATTAAATTTATGAGCGCACCCAGAGACGCGCGCCGTTGCATAATATAGTAAGAACTGCTATTTAGGCGCTAATTGAGATCTCTATGATATTTTTATCATTACTATTCGTTTCGTTAAAACATATATAATACTTAAAAAAATTAAAAAAAAAAAACGTTAAAAACTCGCTTTTGTAGATAGCCGAACCGAAAATTAGAAAATAATTTTCAGTAAATTTTCATTATGAAGTGTGATTGTAAAAATGTAAAAATGACAAAGTAGACAAGTGCGGGTGGTTTGGAGTCAAATGTTATAACATTCTAATGACAGTATACATATACAGTGTACTAGTAAAAGTATAGTCGAAATGGAAATATCTTAAAAAGTCCACGCCACAGAGGCCTATTTTAATTGATTCCAGATATAATATTTTTGGATGGCTTATTGAAGCTTGGAAAATCGTTGGAACAAAGAGACACAAGAAAGGAATCTAGAAAAATAAATAACTGACTATTTTTCCATAAACGGGTATTTCGTTCGTTCGGTTTACAAAATGTATTTTTGAACGTTTACTGCGCATGCAATGAAAAGTTAATAAGGCATGTATATTGAATGAACCATCAATAGGCACCGAGGTCTTAAGTAAGGAGGAAGTGAAGAAGAAAGTCATATAACAAAAGTTGATTGTTGATCTCATAAAGCGGGGTCAGTATAGATCTCCATATTGACAGTATATATTTGGTATTGTACTGTCGTGTTGTACCACGCATTCTTGGTTAGTAGGAATCTCCTCCACGACGAGAACTTCGATGCCTCGAGGCGATGGTTTACGTTTTAATTTCTAATTTCAAGAATTTTTACTAATTACTAGCGACCCGCTCCGGCTTCGCACGGGTGCAATGTATTGTATATATATAAACCTTCCTCTTGAATCACTGTTTTTAGTAAAAAAAACGCATCAAGATCCGTTGCATAGTTTTAAAGATGTAAGCGTATATAGGGACAGACAGACAGCGGGACGACTTTGTTTTATACTATGTAGTGATGCACATCAAAGAGACGGTTACATTTCAAGTGACATTTTACCACAGTCACTCACTTGTTTTGCCTTCCCGGAACCCCTCCACTAACACTTAAACTTTATGGTATGGTATTAAAGTTCAAATTGACTTTTATTATTACGAATCTTTTGTACGGGAATATAGAAGTGATGTTTTTAAACTTTTTTAGGCAATTTTTTAAATTTTTCTCTCCGTAAGAACCATCTTCCTACTTCAAGAAATATTATATAAAAAGAATTAGCGAAATCGGTCGCTATATTTTTTTTCATTAATGATGGACTCCGTGGTGCCATTGCCAAGTATTGTTTCGGCGTCGGGGGTCGTGGATTCGATCACTATTTGTGCGACCCACAGATAGTTTTTTTGCATCTGGCTGTTTGTCCATCACGCGTGAACGGCTGGACCGATTTTTTTTTGGTATCGGGGGGGGAAATCTTCAAAAGATACCCTGTCATGACATGACATGAGGGGTTCTTACCCACTTAAAACCCCTCTGTGGCCATCTTCTGTACCTTTGGAGGGACTTCGGGATCTCCTACGGAACGCACCGGTGTCCCTCAGTACTGCGCGTGAGCACACCTCGGAGAAGGCTAAACCTTCCCCGATTCCCTCGCCGTTTTCCAGCAGCACAAGACCACTTCGTGGTGCTGCCAATCCGAGTCCTCTTTTAGTCGCCTTTTACGACAGGCAGGGGATACCTTAGCTCTATTCTACGAGCCCGAGACTACAGGGCTGACGGGGCGGCTCGTCTGCGTTTCCCAGCGGGGTCGGCCCTCTCCCGTTCCCGCTCAGCGGTCTCCTTCTGGAGCATAACAGCTTCGCTGAAGGAGACCAGTGCCATCCAAGCGGATTTCTCCACTAGCGCAGCCGCCACTACAACTGGTGGAGATAGGCCCTGCCCGATCTTTTGGACCAGGATCCGACGCTCTGACTCCCACGCGACGCACTCGGCAAGCGTATGCTGCGCGGAATCCCGGTCTCCACCACAGTGGTGGCATTGCTTTGTCGGTAAGTACGTTAGCATCCGTGCTCGGTGAGTACCTGCGTCATACGAAAGGTAACGTGCGCAAATCCCCTCGCACTAAGCCAGGCTTCGAAGCTTGGCAGGACAATCTGTTGGCGCGAGTTCTGAGGTTCACCCAAGCGCTCCCGCCAAATCTCAAACCCCCTTGTACGCTCCTGCTTCCGCACCTCTGCCGCATCCAGGGGCTCGGTATCACCCTGGGGTAGCCGAAGGCGAGTATAAGCTCGCGCATCTATCTCCGCCAGTATGTGCAGTGGTGGAAACCGAGCTAGGATAGTGGCCGCCTCAAAGGATATCGTTCGATAACCTCGTGCGATTCTGATGGCCGCTCTCCGCTGCAGGCTATAAAGATTAGCTGTGCAGCGTCGGACGCCCGTTAGCCGGTGGGACCATACGGGCGCACCGTAGAGGGCCATCGATCGCAAGACCCCCGCATAGAGGCGGCGAACTCCTTCCCTAGGGGCCCCCAAGATTAGGCAGTAATTTGTGCGAAGCACCTACTACCTTCTCTATAGTGGGGGCCAAGCGGTTGAAGTGCTCTTCGAAGCCCCAGCGACTATCCAGAGTGACCAAGATATTTCATCACTGGTCTCACCAGAATCTGCACGTCACCCACGCGAACCGACCAGCGGGTGGATCTCTTTCTCTAGGAAGTTTGTGGAACAAAAGCGCCTCGGTCTTATGAATCGCTGTCCGAAGACCCAGCTCATGGATTTTGCCCACAACGCAAGCCACCCCAAGCTACCCCCGTCGGCAAATACTAGTGTCGTCCGCATAGCAGATAACACTTACACTGACGGGGAGAACAGTCCGTAGGACAGCGTCATATGCGAGGTTCCAAAGTAATGGCCCTAAAACGGACCCCTGTGGAATTCACCTCCCTATAATGGACTAACGCGTCCCGACCCACGTACTGAATGCACCTGCCGTGCAAGCAATATACGCCCCGATAATACGCTGCAGATAGGGGGGTATCTGATGGTAGGTCAGTGCTTCTCTGATTGTACGCCAGGGTAATGAATTGAAGGCATTGACTATATCTAGCTGACCGCCAATGCCACACCACCCTGGGTAACAGCCCTCTGCGACTGGTCTCGGACGCCGTCCACAGTTGACAGACCCTGCCTAAAACCATACGGGCTATCATCTGATAAGTCGGGGCCTCCCTGACGCAGGTGCATTTTGAGGCGGTCGACAATAATTCTTTCAAATAGTTTTCCCGCCTCATCCAGCAAACAAATGGGTCGGAAGGCAGAGGGAGCGTCAGCAGTCCTACCATCTTCAATAGCACCAATTTGGCCTCCTTCCACCGTGAGGGAAAAACACCGGCTCTGAGACAGACTTTGAAGAGTCGCCTCCGTCTCTCTCTCAGTTCGGCGGCGAGAGCTAGCACCCACACCCGACCATGAATACCATCAGGGCCTGGTGCGGTGTTACGACGTCGAACCCCGTTTGATGGTCTAGTCCATTTCCTCCTGAGTGACTCCCGATCCATCAGACCAATCGGTCTCATTCATAATTATGCTTAGGGTTTTCCTGGGTTAGGGGGAAGAGCGAAGAGGGTCTCCGTCAGTGGAGGGACCCATGGTCGGAGCTTGCCCAATAGATATGCAACCACGATAGAATACCGGAGGAAGAGGAGTGCTGGTATTGCGATTGGCCACTCTCCCTATCCTCCACGACTCATCGGGCTGCACCATTGATGAAACGTTGGTAAGGCGGTGGGAGTGGGGGTTCCCTACCCTCTGCGATTGAGACATGGTGATCGGGTGAACAACATACCGCAGCCACCACGTGGCCGGGAGGCTTGCTGTTTGTTTGCAGTGGCTCTCCCAGCTCCTAATACCTCTGCGCAGCGGGGTCGGAAGGCTGCTCCCTCTAAAGGGGCTGCTTAGGCGACCAACACTGTCGGGGTTGCGGAAGTTAGCGCAAACGTCCCCGTAACCTTGCTAATATTTGACCTGGATGGAACATCAGGGGAATTTGGGCAATGACTTTTACTCCGACATAGACCCCTAAAGGTGGGTATACGTTGGCATTTACCACACGTCAAAAAAGGGGGTCTTGAGTAGTACGAGCTGATTAACGACCATCAGTACACGTTCCGTTGGCGATCGCTCAGCTGGTGATCTAATAGTGTATAGTGGTTTTGGCGATTTGTTTGGACTTAGCAAAAGTCTTCGAACGGGTTAGGCACAAATCACTTCTTTCCAAGATCACTTCATCCGGCTTTTCAGAAAATTATGCAACTAATGTTCCTAGTTTTCTTACTCGGCAAAACATCAAGATCGTTGTTAATGATACCTCCTCTGACACTTAATTCATGAATGATGGTGACCCATAAGGCTTTGTCTTGTCCCATATCCTATTCTTCTGCATATCAATAATTTATTGCATATTTGCAACATTCATTGCCATGCGGATAACAATACTGCATTCGACATCTTTTGTTATGCAAAATCTCAGATTGAAAAAAATAAATTATTAAAAAAATAAATAAATTTGTAAGAAAGCTACGTTAACATTTAGTCATTTGCTGAAAAGGAAAAATGAGTGTTGAGTGTATATACTCTATTAATAAAGGTTGAAGGCCTTACTTTCTGTGCATTTTTGTTAAGTTATTCTTGATTTTGTGGTACTTTCGGTAAACAACTCCACCAACTACCCCTGTCTTATACAGATCATTACATTTTTAAAACTGTTGGCACTATGTCATTATACCATCAGTTCATCCATTGTATTGTCTCTTCTATTCCCTTTTCTTGAGGAAGCCTTCGTTTATACTCATTCTCTACTCAATTTTACTCTATTTATGTTCCACTCTAATTGTATGTGAATATCATTTCCATTATGTTTTATTTTTTATACCATCTTGCCAGTTTGATGTTTTCTGATAGTGCTGTATCTTATTTTAGGATTCAATTATTTCCTTTCATGTCGCTCTTTTAAATAATGTAGCCCTTATAAATATGTTAGTACTTTAATCTAATATAAAAGACTGTTCTATAAATGTATTTGTATAGTCCAAACCAAATTAATATGTATGTACTAGTAAAATTGAATTGGACCTGGACGTACCCGGACCATTTGATTAGAAAAGAGACAAAAGACATTTTTATGGATGTCTTCTAAATATATAACATAGATTGTTAAAAGTAGTAATATTTATCAGTACTTTAATTAGGTTAAGTTTTTAGCTGTTTTCAGACAAATAAAATGTATATGACACAGAAATATTTAAAAAGTGTAACAAAATATATAAAATACCCATTACACAATCAAAATATGTCCATTTAATGTAGATATTTAAGTAAAACTGGGAATTGGAAACTGATTTCTATTCATTCATTGACCCTGATATTAAGAAAATGAAAGTGACAAAAATTAACGTAAGAATTTACCTTAACTGAAGTCTCTCCGCCTTTGTCATCGGTGTGGTGGTACCTTCATCTTCAGCACTTACACAAATAAAAGTAAAAATAAAAAATAGCAGTAAATGACTATGATAAGCCATTACTATCTCAATATCACAATTTTCAAATGACTAGTACACTTAACATTAATGATGTAATGATAACTAATCTCGATAAGAGTAAAAATAAATTGAACGGTTAGAAAATTGTCTGAATAAATAATTAGAGGCTTTACATTGCAAAAAAAAAATTAAACCAAGTGTTTTGTAACTTAAGACTTCAGGTCAGAAAGTTCACATCAGCTCTGTATGTACAGATTATATAAATATAAGAAAAGACAAGAAGGAATCATAGATAACTACATCATGACCACGACATTGGAAAACTATCTGTAGGTGTCATTCAACTGTATTCAACTGTTTCTTTGTTATTAATATGTGTATATCATGGATTTAAATTTAAAAATAAAGGTATCTTAATAAATAGAAATGAATGTTGGTAATCGCATAAATCAAGAATGGGTGGAACAATTCGCCTAATTTATTCGTTGTATGTTCCCTAATGTCCACGGAAGGTTTTAATACTATAAAGAAAGAACAAAGCTAGTTATAATAGTTAACCAGTGTTTAACCGATGCATTTTTGTTCCATTTTTTATTTTAGATTAGCCAATGCTTACATTAAAAATACTTATAACAAAAAATAAATTTTCTGTAAAATTTGTATTTAACATAGACAACTACAGAAGTGACGTGATTTTTCAAAACCTATTCTAATAAAAATTTAAATAAAAAATCTAAAAGATGAAAGTTTAGTACCAAGTAAATCACTTATGTTAGAACATTCATTAACTTCACATTCATTCATTCTCTTAGCTACAGGCGAAATTATTTCTGTATAATTATGATGGGTCATTGATATGTGTTACGCCCTCGTGGATTTCACATTGAATCTTTTACTGACCCATCCAGACAACAACCAAGTGTTCGTAGCCTTTCTCATCATATTGGGTAACTCTCAGAGCCATAATATGTACTGTGCGACTTTATTTAGTGTTCTGTGCCTCAAAAGGTAAAAAAGAACCCATATAAGATCGCTCTCTCGTCCGTTTGTCTGTCCGTGAGTCACCACCGATTTTCTCAGGCACGGGTAGACCTAGCAAGTTGAAATTCACCGACATATAAATCGGGACACTTTCCTAGAGGACATCGAGCCATCGCACACCGTCTACTGGCGGCCCGCAGTCTGAAAGCAGACCCCCGAGAATCTCTATCGCCGTTAGTTAGACCTAATAGCGCTTCAGTAGCCCTAGATGACTCCGAAAAAGCCGAATGCCTTGCGGAAAACCTAGAGCGGCAATGTACGCCATAGCGCGAACAGATCGATACAGCCTACCTAACGGAGATGGACCACGTAATCGAGATTATGGCTGCGCTTCCACCGGAAGGCGATCCTTTGAGTTCAGTGACCCCCGAAGAGGTCCAAGAAATTATTAAAAACTTAAAACCCGCCCCGGGCCCAGATAATATTAGTAACAAAATTCTTAAAGCTCTCCCTGGGCCGCTTATCTGTTTACGGGACCATTTACAATACTTTACTCTCCAGTTGCTCCTTTCCGGAGGACTGGAAAGAAGCCACGGTTATCGGCATTCGCAAGCCGAATAAACCAGCCAACCAGCCCTCTAGTTATCGTCCCATCAACCTCCTCAGTTGCCTGGGGAAGCTCTACGAGCGGCTGTTATTAAACAGGCTCAATGAGCAAGTGTTTTCCAACGCCAGTGAGTTATGCCAGTGAGTTATGTGATATTGTACTGTTTGCTGACGACACATCGCTCATTTTTAAGGTTGACCGAAACGTGTCGGATTATGACGACGTGAATAGTGCACTTTCGCGTATCCTCCACTGGTTTACCGTTAATAATATGGTGTTAAATGCTAAAAAAACTAAATGCCTTCTTTTTACCCTTCCCAGCGTAAGAAGGCGAAGTTTTAGCTTAACATTAAATAGCGTAACCCTTAATCCTGTTGAGTCCGCTGTATTCTTGGGAATTACAGTGGATTCAAAGCTCCAATGGAGTCCCCATCTATCATCTCTTGCGAACAGGTTAAGCTCCGCTGTTTTTTTGCAGTTAGGAAGGTTAGGCAGCTATCAGACATCGACACTGCCAGACTTGTTTATTTCAGTTATTTCCACAGCATCTTGTCTTACGGCATTTTGTTGTGGGGGTAGTGCATCTGATATAAATTCTATATTTATTCTTCAAAAAAGAGCTGTCCGAGCAATCTATAACATCGGAGCCCGGAATACACTCAGAGACCTTTTTAAAGAGATTAATATACTCACTGTTGCGTCTCAATATATTTATTGTAACATTTTGTATGTTAAAAATAATATTAATAGTTATCTAAAGAATAGTGACAGACATAAACTAAATACTAGAAATAAGGACAAACTAACTACGCCATTGTTTCGTTTACAAAAAGTAAACAGGTCGTTCATGGGGCAAGGTGTGCGCATGTATAATAAAATCCCACAGTCGATATTAAGTCTGCCACTTGATGAATTTAAACGAAAAATTAAAAGTAAACTTATGGCTAAAGCCTATTATTCTATTGCTGAATATCTTGACGACGCCAATGTGTGGGGTTAATACTGTTGATACTCACGTAGGCTAAAACAAGACTATTGTACATGTACTATTATATTGTAAACTGATTTTTTTTTTTAAAAAGAGCAACTGTTGAGTTTCTTGCCGGTTTCTTCTCAACAGAAACTGCTTTCCGAACCGGTGGTAACTTACGAACGTGTTCATTTCTTGTAAAATTTTGACGTTTCATAAGAACGCGCAAGCGTCTATGTGAATAAAGATATTTTTATTTAATATTTATTTAAACGGCCTTCTGCCGGTGGAACAATTCGGCTTTCGAGCTAGACATTCCTGTCCCGATCAACTATTCCGCCTAACGGAACCTATCCTAAAAGGCCTTTATCACCCTAAATATATTAGTACAGGGGCTCTTTTCTTCGATGTCGCAAAAGCATTCGACAAGGTTTGGCACAACGGCTTGCTTTACAAGCTGTACACACTCAATGTGCCAGATAGACTAGTACACACCATCCGGGCCTTCCTGTCGAACCGCTCTTTTCGATATCGAGTTGAAGCCACCCTCTCCACAAGCCACCGCCTCACGGCCGGCGTACCACAAGTCTCCTGCCTTTGCTCTTTACGCTCTACACGTGCGATATACCTAAAGACCACCACGTCAATCTCGCGCGTTTCGCGGATGACAATGAATGATGAAGCGGCGGCGCTCTTTTATTCAGACCGCAACCTTAGACAACTAATCACTCGACTCCAAAGCGCCGCCGACCGCCTCGGCGAATGGTTCCGTAAATGGAGAATAGAAATAAATCCCGAAAAGAGTGTGGCGATTCACTTCACACGAAGTACTTACCCGTCACATCTTTATAATGGCCCTCGTCAATGCAGAAAGTTGGGGCAAATATCCCTTTATGGTCAACCGCTTCCCTGGGAGAAAAAGGTCAAATACTTAGAAGTCACTTTCGACTCGCGTATGTCATGGAAAAGACTAAGGTCATGTTCAACGAGCTTATAAGTCCATAGACGATTTCAATCAACGGTGAAGCGCTCGAAGTTGTCCAAGAGTATGTTTACCTCGGGCAGACATTGCAGTTAGGTAGAGACAACTTTGAGCGTGAAATCGCTAGAAGAGTGCAGCTGGGCTAGGCAGCATTTGGAAATCTGCGTCATATCTTCTCATCGCCACTACCACAATGCCTAAAAAGCAGGGTCTACAATCAGTGCGTGCCAGTCATGACATACGGGACCGAGACGTGGAACATGACGGTGAGGCTGGCCTACCGATTACATGTCGCTCAGAGAGCTATGGAAAGATCTATGCTCGGTATTTCGCTAAGGGATAAAATCCGAAACGAAATTATCCGGCAGAGGACCAAAGTTGTCGATATAGTCCGTAAGTGTAGCAAGCTGAAGTGGCAGTGGGCTGGCCACATCTGTCGTAGAACCGATGAGCGCTGGAGCAGACGGGTTCTCGAATGGAGACCACGTCTCGGAAAACGTAGTGTCGGACGTCCCCCTGACAGGTGGACCGATGACCTGGGAAAGGTCGCTGGTAGTGGCTGGATGAGGAAAGCGGAAGATCGTACTCTGTGGTGCACTCTTGGGGAGGCCTATGTCCAGCAGTGGACTGCAAAAGGCTGATTGGATTGGATTGGATGTCATTTAATACGCACATTAATAACGTTCGCAATAGAGCCGCGTTCGTCTCCGGCCGGCTACACAATTTAACTAACGCTAAAAGTAAAATCACCTTAAGGCACAAAGTATTATTATATAAGACCTGCGTACAACCTATTATGTCCTACGCATGCATGATCTTCGCCCACACGCACTCTACTCGCTTGTACAAGTTGCAAATAGTACAAAATAAGTTCATCCGCCGCGCAACCGGTGCGCAGTGGTATCAACGCAACGTCGACCTGCACAGAGATTGCAGACTGCAGATTTGCGAATATTTTAAAGACCTGACCAAACGGTTCTTCGATAGAGCCGAACATCATCCCAACCCTCTGGTGGTAAGCGCAGCAAATTACCAACCCGACACAAACGCGAACGTCAACAAGCGTCGCCCGCGAAACGTCCTAATCGACCCGGTCGAGGAAGGGGACTTAGATACGCCGGACCCACCGCCGGGGGTCCTGCCGGATAACACTACACCCACAGTTAGTGCAACAACAAACACACTAGATCGCCCTCGCCTCCGAGCACGGCGAGACCAACACAACGCGTACACAAGGTACAAGGCGGTTCTCACCGCTCCCAGCTACCGATTAGCTAAAACACAGTCGACGGCCATAGGGGTCTCGGTCCGCACCGCAACTTCGATGGCCCTTAGATGACATGTCGTAGTTAAACGCACGCATGAGCACATGCGCGGCCCTACCCACAGCGGTGGGCCGAAACCCGTGGGTTCTGGCTAGCCACCGGTTCTGCGTCAGATGAAGCTTTAATAGTCTCGGGACTGAAAGCAAAAACATCAGTTTAAAAAAAAATTTGAAAATCATGTTAGATACTGAGGTCCATAGTCCCAATTAGGCATCTAAAAATCTGAGGCCCTGAGTCAACGCGATAAAAAGATGTTGTATATTAATTTTGGCAAAAACTTGTAAGTACCAAAATTGACCTTAATTTTCAACGTTTTAATTTTTGTAATTGGTTTACTTGTGCTGTAAGACCTAACTTTTAACCAAAATTGACAATTCTAGGCCAAACGGAAGCACCCAATAGGTTTTGGGTCAAAAATCTATATGGTAGTTCCCATAGATCCAAAACCTCGAAATTTGGCAAAAAGCATGGTCTTACACCACAAATGAGGAAAAATTGTAAAAACTAAAAAAGTTGAAAATTAAAGAGTATACCCTATACATACATAGCTGACGGCAATTAGGATAGTCTTCTGAGTTGTATGGGCGCTCATACAAATGCAATACATGCTAGATAATTGTACGGAACTCTTAGTGTCTGAATCCGACTCGCACTCGGCCGGTTTTTTGATTTTAACATCATCCCAGCTTCATTAATGATTCCTGTGTGTAAGTGGCAAACTAAAGCAGTGGTTTGGCCGCTTAAGTGTCTTTGGCGAAAGACAGACAACCATAATTAAGTATATCAACTAAAGTATAACAAGCAGTTATTTGCATAACGGATTTAGTAAAAGAGAAAGCATGGCAGCACTATGGACGGAGATATGACCCATACTGAATTTTCAACCGCTTTTAAAAATAGAAGGAGGTTCGCAATTCAGATGTATGGTTGTACTTTATGTTTGTTACCTCAAAACTCGTCATTTATGATTTTAAAATATTTTTTGCTTTGGGTTTATCTTTTCGGTTTATTTCCTACATGGTACTATAATAATTTCATTAGTACCTTGCACTTCTATACACTTACACTTTAGGAAATAACCTAAATTCAAATAGAAAATGTGTAGTGAGCTTGATTTTGTTATTATATATTTCGGTTCTGTTAGCTTTAATTATAATCTAATTGTGTTAAAGAAAATAAAAAATAAAAAGAATTGTCGAATTCGTATGATTTCAGTAGATAAGCGCGCTATCCTTCACCTAAAACTACAAATGTAAATTTTAGATGGTAATTGTGGATGTGCGAATGACATCGATGGGATTTGGTACAAAGCATTATTTTCACCCTTTCTAAAAGCATTGTGGGGGCTATTGTGGGTGCTCTGTCTTGACGTGCAAGGCTGCGTTCTTTCTCATTACCTCATCCCCTGGTTCCTCCGCACACATAAAATCTCTTGTATATCCCTACACTAATGTTATAAAGAGGAAAGATTTGTATTTTTGTATGTAACGAATAGACTTAAGACAGTGATTCTCAACCACTGTGCCGCGGCACTTTTGTGTGCCGCCAAATTTCAAAAGTGTGCCGCCAAATTTTGCAAATATATAATAATGTCAATATTATTAAATTATATCATTTAAAAAGAAATATATTTTTTGGCATTAGCCAACATTAAAACTAAAAAAAGATCAAGATTGTTAAATGTAGAAGACGATATGAGAGTAGCATTGTCATTTTTACGACCAAATATAAATGAAATTATCAAAAAACATCAAGCTCAAATTTCGCATTAAAAATATTTTTAATATGTAATTGTAATTAATCCCTTAATAAACGTTTAGTTATTATTGTAGTATATATTAGTTTTGTTTCGTATATTTAAAATTTTTGTCATAAACTATTTATGCAGTGTGTTGTAGTAAGTAAATAATTTTTATCTTTTTCTTTGTGTGCCGCCAAATTTTGAAATCGTTTAATATGTGCCGCAACAAAAAAAAGGTTGAGAATCACTGACTTAAGAACTACTAGACCGATTTCAAAAATTCGTTCAACATTAGAAAGCTCCATCTTTACCGAGTAACATAAGCTATATAACATTTTCTGAAAAATTAGACATCCCTATCTAAAACGGAATAATGTAACCCAAGGTATCAAAATGTTGCCTATAAAACACATTATTTCGCGCGCGTAGCGAAAACTATTAACTATATATGAAATATTGTTATACATATTAATAGTTCTTATGATTACTCACAAAAAAGTGCATGATAGTGTATGCTTAACTATTATAGTTAAGCCACAATAACAGATTTTGTTTAAATTATTCAGTTGAAATATGGGTGGAGTCGAATAGTAGGGATATTGGTATCATGATAGTAATACTTATCCATTTTAATGGTTTGATCATCATATCAGCCGTAGGACGTACACTGCTGAACATAGGCCTCCCCCATTGACTTCCACTTCGACCGATCGTTAGCGGCCTGCATCCAACGCGTCCCTGCGATCTTGGCTAGGTCGTCCGTCCATCTTGTGGGAGGCCTTCCTACGCTGCGTTTGCCGTCACGTTGTCTCCACTCGAGAACCTTTTTGCCCCAACGGCCATCGGTTCTTCGAGCTATGTGCCCTGCCCACTGCCACTTCAGCCTGCTGACTCGCTCTGCTATGTCGGTAACTCTAGTTCTTCTACGGATCTCCTCATTTCTGATTCGATCTCGTAGAGAAACCCCAAGCATTACCCTTTCCATAGCGCGCTGTGCGACCGCGAGCTTCCTTATGAGGCCCATAGTGAGAGACCACGTCTCGGCACCGTAGGTCATCGCTGGTAGCACGCACTGGTTAAAGACTTTCGTCTTTAAGGACTGTGGTATTTTGGACGTAAAGACGCTGCGCAATTTCCCGAACGCAGCCCAGCCGAGCTCGATTCGTCGATTGACCTCCTTCTCGAAGTTGGATTTGCCTTGTTGGACCATTTGTCCCAGATAGACATAGCTATCAACAACTTCGAGTGGCGAGCCTCCCAACAATACAGGGGTGGGCGTCACATGGACATTTGACATGACTTTGGTCTTTTCCATGTTCATTTTCAGGCCCACCCGCTGGGATACTCTATTGAGGTCTTCGAGCATTGTGCTGAGCTCCTCCAAAGACTTTGCCATGACTACGATGTGATCGGCAAACCGAAGGTGAGAGATGTATTCGCCGTTGATATTGATGCCACATCCTTTCCAATCCAGGAGCTTGAAGGCGTCTTCCATTGCATTGGTAAAGAGTTTCGGAGAGATAACATCTCCTTGCCTTACTCCCCTCTGCAACGGAATAGCCTTTGTGCTCTGATCCTGTACTCGGACCGACATGGTGGCGTTTTTATACAAGCACTTCAACACTTCGATGTATCGATAGTCAATTTGGCACCTTTGAAGAGACTGCAGCACTGCCCAAGTCTCGATCGAATCGAAGGCTTTCTCATAGTCCACAAACGCTAAGCATAGTGGCAAATTATACTCCTTAGTCTTCTGTATAATTTGCCGCAGCGTATGAATGTGGTCTATGGTACTATAGCCTTTACGGAAACCGGCTTGTTCGGGAGGCTGGAAGTCATCAAACCTGCGTGCGAGACGATTCGTGATCACCCTCGAAAACAGCTTATAAACATGGCTCAGAAGCGAGATGGGCCTGTAGTTCTTTAGCAAGGTTTTGTCACCTTTCTTGAAGAAGAGGACCACCATGCTTCCGTTCCATGTTCTGGGCGTAGTACCCTCGGACAGGACGGAATTGAAGAGCTTCTGAAGGACTTTTAGTACCGGTGTTCCACCCGCTTTCAGAAGCTCTGATGTAATTCCGTCCTCACCCGCCGCCTTGTTGTTCTTAAGCTGCTTGAGGGCCATCCTGATCTCGAACAGGCTGATGTCCGGACATCTTCTGTATAGTGTCGAGTTAGTTTGGCTCTTGGATCTTTAACCAAATCGTCAACAGGCTTGGCACTTGAGGTATATAACTGTCCGTAGAACCTTTCGATCTCTCTCAGTACCTCTGACTTAGTAGATGCTACACTGCCGTCTTCCGTCTTCAGCTTCGTCAACTGGCTCTGCCCAATAGAAAAGACTCTTGCGAACACTTTGGAGCCCTTATTCTGCTCTATCGTATCTTTAAAACGATTAGTATTAAATTTACGGATATCGTGTCGCAAGGACTGATAAATCCGTCTATTGAGCTGCCGATATGCTTCAGCGTCCTCGGAAGTCTGCAGCGTCATTGAGCGTCTCTCCGCCATAAGGTCGAGGGTATGATCTGATAATTTTTGAGGTCTATCTTTCCGGCGGGGTCTAAAGAAAGCTTTCCCTACCTCGTGGACAGTTTCTACCAGCCTGTTGTTGATCTCGTCCACAGAAACGCAATCCTCCAGGATGGAGAAGCGATTTGTGAGCTCGAGTTGAACGCTCTCGGGGTTTTGTATGTGGGCTGCAGTGGGTCGGAGCGTGGACTTCATTAAGCGAGACCTTTCTAGGTGGACATTAATACTCAATGTGCCTCTAACCATTCTGTGATCACTCCCGGTTTTCACCCTGTGTATCACGGAGACATCATTAAATATCCGTCTCTTTGTCGACAAAATGAAGTCAATCTCATTTTTTGTGCAGCCGTCGGGACTCATCCAAGTCCATTTCCTATGAGGCTGCTTCTTGAAGAAGGAGTTCATCATCAAGAGTTCCTCCTTCTCCAGAAAGTCAGCCAACTTCTGGCCCCTTGGATTTCTGCTCCCATATCCAAATTTCCCCACTCTCAACTCATCATCGCCTCTCCTGCCTAGTTTCGCGTTAAAATCCCCCATGACAACAGTAAAGTATGTTTTGGAAGTATGTATGGCCCTACTGATGTCCTCATACATAGCTTCCACTTCATCGTCCGGGTGCGCCGAGGTCGGTGCGTAGTACCTGTATGACCTTCAACGAGTACCTCTTTGATACTCTGAGTATAAGGAACGCCACCCTGCTCGACACACTCGTGATACATACCACGTCAGTTGTGCAATAGCTGAAGGTCGTTTGACGGTAACATCCCGCCCGGAGATTATTAGCACCCCTGGCTCCGACGCTCGACCGACGCCCGTCAACGCCGGCCTTGCAGCCGGAGCCCCCGGGCACTAGGGGCCGTGCTACTTTGTCCACCATCATATGGGGGGTACGGACCATAACCCGCCGCGCTGGTCCAGTGCGTGTTGGCGGGTTGCCAGAGCCTCTTTCGTTGATCAGCAGAGTGCACCGCGGGCAGGCGAGGTTGGCTTGGGTCCCGAGAGATGTTGGTTGGGACCCCTTGCAATGGTTTGATAATGTAATTAAAATACAATTAATAAAAGACAATGAGTAATAACGGTGATTTTACGTCTTCTGTTCCCCCTAATGTAACATATGTATTTTAGAATTTTGAACATTTACCCGACTCGCGCTTGCTGGATTTTTCATATTTTTATATTAACTTACAATCATCATCATTTTACAGATAACAAAGTCCTCCGCCGCGTCTGTCTGTCTGTTCACGACAAACTCAAAAAATGCACACCAAATGCACCGAGTTTCACGCTCTTTTTACCAATGGGTAGAATGGTTCTCGAGGAAGGTTTTAAAATTCAAGCACCTCTTTTTATTTTCTGTGGGAAAAATCGTATATCTCCTGCCACTGGATCGGGGGAGAGGCAAGAGGAGACGGGTACCCACTAAAAACCGACGTTGCACCTGGCTCTGCCGCATCGGCCGGGGACACGGGAACACGTAGACGCAATCTTCCGCGACCCCGGCGCGACTATGGCGGATTTTCAGGGTGGCAGTTGCCTCCCTTTCTCTTTCCGTGGCCTTCTCCTGTGCATATTGAGTGACAACGTCCTCGCAGTATGCGAGGACAGCACCCCGCGCCCTCTCGCTGTCAACCAAGGCACGAACCACGGTCGGTAGCGCGAGGTCGTGCGCCACGACAGCGCACAGCTCTCGGCGTTACTCTGTCCAGGCTGGACGCTCCTCCAGTGCGTGTTAGGCCGGCTTCTCGGCATGTACATCACAGTGGTGGCAGTCCTCTATGGGCTCCCTCCCTGCCACGTGAAACAGATACCTCCCGAAACGCCCGTCCCGAGAGGACCTCCTTAGGACAGGACGTATGACCTCCACGGTTCTTAGGCCAGCATTGGGGTGCTCCAGCCTCTGATCCCAGTCTCCGATGGCATTTGTGCACAGACGATCCTCCCCCAACTCCTCTGGGGCTGGCGAATGGCCCTGGGATGGCGCCTCCTCACGCCAAAAGTGCAATGACGTGGGGATCTTCGCTTCTAAATCCCAAGTCAGGAAGCCGGCCCACAGGCAAGCCGCCGCCTCGCCGAAGATCGTCCGGTAGCGCCGTATGACCCGGATGGCCCAAACCCTCTGCGGTTTGCGCAATAGCGCAAGGTGTTGGCCCACACGGTAGCTACGTACAGGGCCATAGACCGCACAACTCCAGCGTATAGACGACGGCGAAAGTCTTTGGGGCCGCCACCGTTCAAGAACACCCTACCGAGAGCGCCCGCTGCTTTCGCCACTTTGGGAGCCAGAAGTTCGAAGTGGGCCCGGAAATCCCATCGGCTATCTAGGCTTAGGCCGAGGTACCTCATCGTAGATGTTAGATCGACACGGACGCCACACACATTGTGAGCGTCCGTAGGTAGCGCGTTCCGAGGTCCATAAAAACATAGGGCCTCGAATTTATTCAGGCCTACTGTTTATCCCTGGAATTTTATACTACTTTACTTTTGGTCGCGATAACCGAAATCCACGCGGGTCGAGCCGCGGGCATCAGCTAGTTGGCAATATACTGCAATACGGAGGTCAGTACTGGAGCAGTGCGAAAACGGGTGTCGCTGTAAGTCTTTACAAGTTGAATTTGAGTCTTTCCGAAAGAATGCCCCTTTGCTTTAACGCATAGTTTTTGATTATGCTCATGTATGTATATGTGTAATATAAAGATGAAATACTTCATTTCGATTAAATTATACACAGAATGTACATATTATGTATGGTGTAGTCATGTAGAGTTAATGGTATGTTTTAACTTAAAGATACGATGCATGTCCCTTTTCGCCGTTAATTCGTCAGATAGTTGTCTATAGGCGTGCAAAGTGTGGTAGTCATAACCACTCTTAAGTTTCTAGTCACTACTTTCCAATAGTTTACGTGCATAACAAATGATTTTAATTTGCTGGCATAACTTTTTATTGCCCTTCACGCTTTAGACTTTATATGTGTTGTAATGTAATGAGGTCTTAACAAGATATCAAGGTTTCAGCAGTATTTGTGGCTCATTGTGGTATATGTTACTCACTCACGGCTTTAACCTTTCTCTGTCTTGTTTTTCGACGTCAACCAGCCATTGCACCGGAAATTTAATCACGTTGACTATTCAGTGCCAATATGATCAGAATGAATATAATTGAATAACAGCTGTGGAAAAAGAATATTGCAGCAAGACGTCGAAGAACCGATTAATACTATAAAATATTATTGGTATTATATGATGAATAATTTTCTCAAAAATATTTAATGAGATCGAACTTATTTATAAAATTATAATACTTTAAAGACACATTATAGTATTTATAATATTGATATCATTATAGTATTTTATAAAAAAACCTTTCAACTTTACAAATACGTGTGTATTTATTATAAACCAGAAACATGCATTTTCAATTAAAGCACCTCTTTTTATGTTAATAAAACCGTTTAAAAACTTTAAAGTTAAACGGTTTTATTTTATGTGCACTGAAAACTACAATATTGTATTGTCATCTAAATTAAATTTGTGTACCAAATTTCAGATCAATCTGACAACGGGAAGGTGCTTAAATTTCAATTTCTAATTTTGACCCAAATAAACAAACAAATTCCGTACGGGTCGAGCTAAATAAAACCGTTTAAAAAATATAACTTTGTTCTTAAAACAATTTTTCCTTATTCAAACAACAAAAATATAATTTTAGTCCTACTTCCTAAATAGAACTAATTTACAAGCTTTTATTTACTTTCACCTATCCCGATGATTGTCATCAAATCTTACAAATGAATTTGATCCACTTCCCCGTTATCCATTGAGCTGTAGAATTTTACATTCATATGTAAATCACGTGACAATGCAATATTATTATGACATGGTGCTGATCTGTAGCTGGAAGATGGCCAAAGGAACTTCGAAATTTGAATCGTCTTGACGAGTAGTTTGTTTTTCAAGTTTGTTTTTCTGAGAAACGAAACATAAGAATCACGAGTGTAATCTATTAGCGAGCCGAAACTATTACTATACTAGGGCCAAATTTTGCGGTAAGGGTTTATTTTGTAACTGAAGTATTTTTTTTATCACTGACTTCGAGATTCCGATCTGTCCATCTGTTACACTGTCTACGTATTTATTTAGTATAACAGCTATATCCTTAGCTCACTTAGCTATTTGTTAAACATGTCTGTAACATACTGTTTGTATAGTTTACATGAGTTTATAATTGTGCCTTTACTCGTCTATACCCGTATGTTACCTATAGCTAAGTATTTAAATCAACTCATGTTACCTATGACGACAGTGCATGTAGTGGCACAAACAAAAATTATCCACTTTGATTCTGCACGCAATTTTTTGCAATGTCACCGCAATTAGCCAATATAGATCGAATAAAGGCAAATGTAAATAACTTTAACCCTGGCGTAGTTCAATTAAAATAAATTTTAAACGATAGAGAAAAACCTCTAATGAATTAATCAACAAGCAGAATTCGGCGGTCGCTTATAGTTTTCGAGAAAAAAATATTTAAAACTTGTTATTTTTACTAAGAGATCCACCATTTTATTTATTTGACTTCAAAAACCTTCGAGGTTAGGTTTTTTTTTATGACCACCAAGAAATACGAGCAGAATTGACGCATTGACAACAAAAAATGGCGGATTTCTATAGTAAAAATCACACTATTTCATTATTTATTTTTTCGAAAACTATAAGCGACCGCCGAATTCTGCTTGATGATAAATTCATTAGTGATTTTTCTCTATCGTTTAAAATTTATTTTAATTGAATTACGCCAGAGTTAAAGTTATTTACATTTACCTGAATAAATAATTGAATCGTTAACCTTGGGTTACTACAGGATGGGTTACTAAGTTACCCTCAATAACATGTTCTGACCCCGCAAACCTTGAATGCAAAGCAGAAAAATATAAACAAATATTTTTTACTGCCCGCTTACGCAAGCCAAATGTAACCAACCATATTCTCTGCATCTTATCTTTAGATTGGACTACAAAAAAGTTTAATAGATATAACCAGGAAGGTATTTATTTGCAGGTGAACTGTGAACCGTGAACAGGGAACGAACAACAAATATATAACTAGCGGACCGGGCTAACGTTGTACTGTACACACGACTTAAATCAGATTCGACCTGAAGACACAAAAAAAAATCATAAAAATCGGCCCAGCCGTTTAGGAGTTCAATGACATACAAACGTACAGTAGAATTATATACATATATAGTACCTGGAGGACCGAGCTTTGCTCGGTTTTTTTGTAAATCGTGTATTTTGGAAATAAAAAAAAAAAATAAAGAAATGATATGGTATAGAAAAATAAGTGTGTAAATGATCGTGACACGAGCCGCGGCCTTCTTCTGTTCCCGATTACCGACCGAGCTATTATAACATTTTTTTTGCGGCGAAATTTGCCGTCATTTTCGAATGATATTTTTCATTCGCTGAAAACAGGGATAAAAGGACATTTTCTAAAAATGAAACCTAGCTAGATCGATTTTTCGCCCCCGAATCTACGCACATACAACCATGAAAATCGCTAGAGCCGTTTCCGAGATTCCGATTAAATGTATACAAGAATTGCCTTAGAACTTTTACCTTAGATTTTGTACCCCAGCTTTGGATTGGTTTTCCTCCTATCTTCGCGGTCGCCAACAGTCGGTCCGCTTAGGACAGCAGTGTTCTGCCTGGGCGGACGTTGATTCTGGGGTGCCGCAAGGCGGTATACTTTCTCCTATCATATTTTCATTGTTTATTAACTCTATAACCTCAGTTATCAATTGCTCGTATCATCTGTATGCTGACGATCTACAGCTTTACGTCCAAACAGATATTAATGATCTTAATAACAGCATAATAACCCTTAATAACAATCTGGAATCAATTAGAGATTGGTCGCACAGATTTGGAATTACCGCTAATCCTTCTAAATGCAAAGCTATTATAATTGGTGGTCCAAGGATGCTTGCCAGGATTGATTATGGTAGTCTTGTCCTGTCACTTACAATGGAACGTTAATTCGTCGTTGCCACCTTACGTTCTCTCTATCGCCTTAAAAATTTTCTGCCCCATAAAACTAAGCTCTTGCTTGTCCAGTCCTTAATTTTACCCATTATTGACTATGCACATGTGTGTTACCCGGACCTATCCCAATCTCGTCTTAAGAAATTGGAGCGCCTTCTCAATAACTGCATTAGATTCATTTTCGGTTTACGTAAATATGACCACGTATCTTCTTATCGTCGCAAGCTTAACTGGCTTTCTATTCGTCAAAGGCGTTGCTCCAGAATTCTGTTGTTATTGTATTCGGTATTATCTAATCATAATTATCCTACATATCTTAGGAATACCTTCCAATTATTTCACTGCTTCTGACAGAGTACCTAGTTCCTTTAACCATAGGATTCGCATCCCGCAACATAATACAGGATACTTTATCTCTTCTTTTACTGTTCAAGTTACACTCCTTTGGAACGCCCTTCCCGATAAGATCAAAATAGCTCCAAATAAATCTACATTTAAAAAGTTAGTTCGAGAATACCTATTAAATCAGTGATTTTGTTTGGCTTATCCCATGCTCGGTTTTTATTATCCATATATGTACATCTACAATATATATATATATATATATATATATATGTGTGTGTGTGTGTGTGTGTGTATATTTATATACCCATCCATACATGTATGTCATATATATGTAGTTTATGACTAATAATATTCATATACATATTCGTATATATTCACACATTATATTTAATTTGATTTTTATGTTTATATTTTCCTACTTTTATTTACTTTAGTTTTAGCACCTGCCATCTACTTCTCACCATGACAAGGGTTGACTGGTAGAGAATGCCACTAAGCATTAAGTCCGCCCATTGTAGCCTTTAGTTTAAGGTGTAACAATGAAGTATAAATAAATAAATAAAATAAGAATTGCTCGTTTAAAGGTAATACGCCGACGTTTTTAACACTAATATTATGCAATGTCTAGAATAAACGTTGGTATATCAAGTTCTGCCGTAAAGAACTTTTTATTAGAAACTAGCGTCGATTATAACATTACTGTGTAATGATGTGCAAACGACCTTTATGTAGGGTAAATATGTTATTGCTTACGCATATGTCAGCTTTAATACTCCTCTATTAAGACAAGATTTGCAAGAACCTCATGTTTCAATACTTGTTATGATAAATTTTGGAACGTTAAAAAGCAAATCATACTAATTGTGGCATTCCGACAGTTATGTTTTAAACTTTTCTTTGCCCCTTTGATCTGAATGAAGCAATGGTTAATTGTAACCGAACAAAGAGTTTTGGATTTTACAACGGCTGCGATCAGAGATCGTACTACTCCATTGTACGAGAGCGAACAGCGAACGAGTGAACTGGTCTCCGGCCAATGAGGATGTTAAAAACTCTTCGCTAGAGTTCTTTCG
Source organism: Iphiclides podalirius (assembly GCA_933534255.1). NCBI lineage: Eukaryota > Metazoa > Arthropoda > Insecta > Lepidoptera > Papilionidae > Iphiclides > Iphiclides podalirius. The sequence continues at coordinate 1,314,322 of OW152813.1, read as the reverse complement.
TGGGGACCGTGGTTCCAATCGTACAGTTTACATAACCGTGTTCTCAATAAGCATGTCAAAATTAATAAACTTTTTTGAATAAAAGACGGGTATCCAAGGAAAAGGAATTTAATGTCATTATTCACGGATTTGATAAATTAGGTACCTACCTTTATTTACAGAGTAAATACGTAAGCACGGAACAGTGTACGTCACTTGTATCATGTTATACGGAGTATAACATGTTATATGGAGTTATACATGTCATAACGAGTATAGTTAATAAAAAAAATAAACGTTAGCAGTATTAGTACATAGCTAGCAAAATAAAATTAGTACTTACACATTTTTTTGCTAGTTTCTTCATTAGTATGCAGTGTGAACCTTATGTAAGTCAATATTTCATAATTAATTAAAGCTATTATATATATATATATATATATATATATATATATATATATATATATATATATATATATATATATATATTAACTTATCAGCATCAGCGGCGGCGTTAAGCTTAGGACATAAACTTTTAAAAATAATTATGGTTGGAGACCTCACAGATCCTATATTTCAACAGCAAATGGCACAAATACATAATCTAAATATAGAGACTCATATTTGCGCCATTGACGATATTAAAAATTATTTTTGCATTGGATCGGTTTTGTTACTAAAGATAAAAATCTTATCATATAATATATTTTTGCATTTTGCCGAAGAAGGAACATTATTTCTAAATATTGGTAAAACCAATAATTGAATTTATTTTTATATACTAATTGGGTCCGTTCAAGAGCCAGCCGATAATAGCTAAAATTGGAAATTCGATATCTGGGCGTCGAACACCAGACGCTCCGAATATACATATTACCTATATTTATGTATCAACTTACGCTATCGATCCGTTTCAGTAGACTGACGCTGCGAAACGTTTAGTACCTGGCAACACTTAAGCAAGCTTTGTATACAAGTTATTGAATGCTCCTTTAATAACAAGAGAATACAAACGTTCGTCTTACACATGCGACATCCTAAATGTGAACAACGATTGGCCCTTTATTATGGGTTTAGTAATGAGGCGTTCTCGTGGGTTTTCCGACACGTCCACGAGCAGTAGAACCATACACCCTTCAGCAGTCTATCTATTTCGCATTATGAATCCAGTAGTCTTTCTAAAACTATACCTAAAATGAGTTTAATAAAAAAACAATTTGAAACATGCCATTTAATATATCAATATGTGAAAATGTATGTACGATATATTTGGGAAGTCATTTAAATTACTCGCGTGATATTCGCGGTTTATATTGTTGAACATTTTAAAATGGCGCCGTGTTCGCTCATGCGGGGTTGTGGGCAACGTCTACCTATGAGGTAGTGTGGGTGATAGGGCACTACCGGAGTGTGAGAAGACGCGACGGGGGGGAGGTCACGCAGACAGGGATTATTTTACTTTTTTCAAATGTCGTTAACGGAGTGTACCTACCGATTTCAAATAAGTAGAGCCTTAATTAGTTGCTTCTTCACATATTATATATATTTGCCCTGAAAAAGAGAGTAGTTTATCAACCGCTTGTATCTACCAGTGTCTTTTTATTTGTCACATTCTATTCCCTAGATGGTTTCGTGGATTTAAACCTAGGAGCTGTCAGAATCGACTAAGCAATGACGACTTTGTAGATAGCATGTTTAGTAATAGCTTTTAAGCTGTCAGGGTTCTTGATTTAATTAAAAAACCCGGTCAAGTACGAGTCGAACTCTTACGCAGATGGCTCAGTACCTACCTATTATACCGCCATAAAAAAATTGGTATAATTTTCTTGGTGTCTAAGTTTTAATGAAGTCATTGTAAATCTGTAAATTGTATGAGCGCCCATACAACTCAGAGGACTATCTTAATTGGGGTTAACTATGTATTGCTTTTCTGATTCGTGATTCTAGGTCAACGGGAACTACCATATGGGTTGTTGACCCTAAACCTTCCTGGTACTTAGAAGTTTTCGCGAAAATCTAAATTTGTCCATATATTTTAATGGTGTTGACTCGGGGCCCTGATTTTTATACACGTAGTACGGACTATAGACCTCTGGCATCTGGTATAAATCTGGTATAAACAACAAGACTACATTGCAGGTTGGTATAATACAATTTCTGTCGAAGTTTATGTTTAAGTACACCCCCCCCCCCCCTCCCCCGCCCGAGCAGCATTGACTATCCAACAAGTGAGAAACCGACCCACATCGCGTTCCTCGAACTCCGATAAAGCAATTCCATATGTAAAAGCTCACGCCTGTTCTACTGCACGAATCAAGACGACGATACCGACTTATAAGCCCCTGGAGTTCATACTGCAAATTACAGCCTCTCTGCGGATCCTAGCTCCGGAAGCTAAATTAAACCAGAAAAAATTTTTGTTCAACAAAAATGTTTGTAAGCTGGCATTTAATTTAGCTCATTTTTTAAGGTTGAAAACATGACTACTTTGTTCGACGTCAAATAAACATAGTTATTGTCGACATTGTTCAAATCATATCGGAGGGGCTCTATCTGTTTAAATATATTATTACGTAACACAAAGAGAATCATCAATGTATTATGAGTTATGTGATTTCTCTGGAAGCAGATATGTAGAAATGGGAATTAGGGATGTGTTTTATATTGCAAATATTCGACAAGATACGTTTTAATGTCTATGTAGTTATTCACTAATAACTATGGCTATTACTGGTTTTAACTTATCAGCAGTATTTAGCCTAGTTTAAAAGAACTATACATTCATCACATGATTGTGGTACAGCAAAAGGTGACTTGGACGAAATTTAAGTTGAATATAACTTTATAAATTTCATGAGAAATAAGTAAAATGATGGTTCATATTTAAGTTTCTCGAAACCGAAAGAAGCAACGCAACCACATGGGATATAATATATTAAAAGTTTGTGTGCTGAGAATATATAAATAATATATATATATATAAATATAAATATTTTAGGACACATTTACGTTTACACAACGTTCTCTAGTCCCAAACTAAGCAACGCTTGTACCATGGGTACCAGATAACTGGTAAACATACTTAAACATACTTTATATAAGCACCCAGACACTAAAAAAACACTAATGAATGAAAACTTTTATAAAATTAATCTTGGTAGCGTAAAATTGTTTCTTTCCATCAAATTCAGGACTGTCATGGCAGTGCGAATCAATGACCGCAATTACAAGATTAACGGTATTTTATTATACTTCCACATTTAAACCTTCCAAGTATATTAGGTATTCTATAAAACTTAATAACTTTCTTTTTTATCCTAAATGGCTAGTCTACTCTCATGTTTTGTCATTATGGGTTATAAACTAAAATGTTTTTTTAAAATATCTGGGAATCTACAAATGAATTGATCTACAAATTTTTTTTTACATTAAAAGTTTTTTTTACGTTTCGTAAAGTGCTAATGGTGTGGTATCAATAATTTTTCGTTTTAGTTCTGGTACCATACTTAGATTCAAGCAAAATATAAAGTGTTTTTATCTTGCTTACACCTGATGATTGTATGTAAGCATGAGTAGAATAGACTGATGGCCAACATACAAAAATGCAATAGACTTGCATCCATGCCAATAATAAAATCCTTTATTGTTGCAATAAACTTAGAAAAACTTTAAAAGTTTGGTATATATTAACATGATGATAATTGATTTACATTTTTCCGATTGATTGTATATTTTACAATACCAGCTGAATTGAATGATATTATAATAAATAATATTTGTAGAGTTAATTTTATATTAGTATAAAATATCGTTAGAAAACCTCCATGTGCGAATTATAAAGTTATATACCCTTGATTTTTAATAGAAACATTTAATATGATCCACTGGCTTGAAATACCATTTCTCATGATATCATTTTCTCAGAGATATTAGTTAACAAAATGAATGTGCACTATGTGCAGAAATCAAAAGTAGGTCAAGATTTTTAAGGTTTTTTTTAAATAAAATTTAGTTACTGAACAAAACAAAGTCGCAAAGTTGACCAAATTTGACTTAAGAAATAAGAAACAAGTTAACGTTGCAAGTTATAAATTTTTTTCACACAAATTATTTATTTAAAAATAAATAGAAATAAATTTTTGTAAGTTTTAAATATTTTATTTTAACCATAGGTAATATCAATTATCGACTTGTTAGAGCACGCCATTGGTGGGGTCACGTGACGCAGCTAACGCCGCCCGCCATATTGCGTTCGTGCGGTGGCGAGGGATCATGTCGCTCAGTCCCTGAATTTTTTTAAATTTATTATATTGTATTAAGTTTCAGTGGCGGTTTATGAAGTTTTCATAAAAAGTATCCTCAGCGCTGAGCGTATGTCTGCATTGTAATAGAAACGTTTCATATAACATTTAACGAAGAAATTGGTTGTGTCCTATTGGCGCTACATTGCAATAAGTTAGTGAACGTCGGACGAGTACCAGAGGAGTTTCGGTGACAGTGCACCGCAGGCGAAATTCGGTGTTGTATCTTATTATACTTTAATATATTGTTGCAATTATCTGGAAATAAATAATGAGTTATTGGAACAAATTTAATTGAATATACACCGACCGGTATTGTTTACTTTTGTAAAAATTGTAAATCAAAGTCATAGTCGTAAATTTTTATAATTTGTGAAGTCGAGGGTAGACAATAATATAAAAGCTGCTGCTTATTATAGTTTTACGTATGTTTATCTTTTTGTTTTGAATTTTTACCATGCAAAATTAATTCCATGACCAAAATCTTTGTATGTATGGAGGTCCAAACTAAATTAATTTGATATGATATCTGCTACCGTACCAAGAGTCGTACACGTAGCTCTACAAGTAGAACCATGGAACCGCCATTTTGATTGCTTTCGCCCAGTCCAGGGGGAGGGGCGGTGGGAGGGGACTGTGTTCACTACAAAAAAAATGTGATTCTAAGTCACTTCAAATCAGTACATGTAGTGACCTGAAAACAAAAACAACCTAATTTATTGACTGGTTTTGACAGGTGTCACATGGAGTGTAGTTTGATGTTAAAATGAATGGGGGAGTGAATAGCACCATGGAAGAGCCTATGGAGATATCCCTCCCTGCTTCCCCAACAACCAAGGAGCAAAGCACTGATGAACACTCCTCGGAGAATAACTGTGAGATTAGTAGCGGAGAAAACAGACCCTCAGAGGAGGTCATAAAACAAGAACCAACAGATGATAACACTCAAAAAAGTAATGAGATCGAGAACAATGATAAAATACTTATTCGTGAGATACCGAGTCTAGAGACTGAGGAGTCTTCTCAGGAAAATAGTATTAATACACTTGAGGAAAACCTTTGCGGTAATACTAGTGATTCAAATACAGAGTCATTAGACAGCTCCCAGACTAAGTCTGTGAACAATGCAATGGAAAAAATGGATATAAGTGTTCCACCTGAAGAAGTTGTAAAAGTAAGTCTAATTTGTAGTATAATACTCAGTCAAAGTCAGTATTATCTTTATTCAATATAGAAGCATTGCATTTACTTATTGATTGTTAAAAAACTACTACTGTTTCGGGAAGAAAGCCAATGACCTGAGAAGAACCGGGAACTCAGCGGGACTTTTTTTCTTTTGATTTTTAACTTTACAAAAAATAACAAACATACAATTTATTAAATTCCACTTGAAATCAATTTATCATTAAAATAATCACTAATACTATATAGCTTTTAATGAACAAGCATTCCTTCACAAGTATTTTGAGTTTAGCAACAGATTCATTTCATTAATTTTTTCTGCGATTTTGTTATAAAAGCATATACATTGTCCCATAAAAGATTTACTTATTCTACTCAAGCTAGTTGATGGTAGAACTAATTTATGCATGTTCCTAGTAGTTACATCATGTACATTACTAAATCTTGAAAAGTCATTCTTATTTTTGTGGACGTACATAACTTTTGCAAGTATGTACTGAAAAGCTACAGTCAATGTTTTCATTTCTTTAAACAAATTTCTCAGTGATTCTTTGGGGCTCAGGTTATAAACCGCTCGAATAGCTCTCTTTTGCAGGATAAAAATAGTTTTAATATCGGCTGCATTTCTCCAAAGTAGGATGCCATAGGACATTATACTGTGGAAATAACTAAAATATACCTGACGAACCGTATCCACATCAGTAAACTGTCTAATTTTTTAACCACGAAGGCTGCTGAGCTAAGTCCATTCGCCAATTTTTTTTATATTGGGTCTAACATATAAAATTATGTCAGTTTTAACACTTTTTACGTTGGGAGTTGTAAATTTTATACATTTAGTTTTTTTACTATTCAACATTAAGTTGTAAGCACTAAACCAATACACTGCAGTGGAGAGAGTATTATTACCATCATCAAAAACAGCAATAAAACAGTGATGATTTTAGTATCACAGAGAGAAACTAATCCTTACAATGGTTTCAAAATGAACCATTGTAAGGATTATACATTATACAGTATCATCGATGACACATTTAAATTTAAATTTTTGATGATGAACAACACTTACCACAATTTGCTGTTTTAATAATAAATAATTTTTGTTCTGTTATTCTTGATGAATAAGATTAATTTTACACTTTTTTTTCTAAAAACAGTTTTACAATTATTATGATATATTATATATGTCAAACCTTTTTAAGTATAAACAGCTGTGTTTTAGTTAAGTGGCTTCCTTTGAGCTTCAGTATTGGACTGGTATGACCAATGATGCCCTGCCCCTTATAAATATGTTAAAGTCAACATATGGCATAAATCAGATATTCCATTTAGTTTTCATTAAAAACTATTTTTATATTTTATTTATTTTATAGAATTTGTAATAATAAAATATTTTACAAAGAGTTAAGTTTTTGTCAAACGAGCAAGTAGTTAACCTGATATTAATGAATAATACTGCTTATCAACATCTACAACTTTATGCTATTCATTATTTATTATGTTTCCTCTTAACACAAGTCTTGTGACAGTCTTGGTATGTTCCTGGACAACCCCGATCCATTTGTGTAAAATCGGAAGCTATATATCCCATGGTTTAAACAAAAGGTTAAATTATTTTTTTACATCCCTGAAGTTTGTGTCGGTGTATATAGGTATGCCAGAATAAACATTGATTTTCAAACAAACAGGAAAGCATTTTAGCAACATGAATTTTTAATTTTTAAGTGTTTTAAGAATGCTCTGGCACTAAGTTAGATGTTTTTAAATAACTATTAAGTCTAAATGGCATCTCTATTATAGTTCACAATGGTTTTAAGTCAAGTATATTTACAAGATATGTTAAATTGGGTCATTTTGTTTGAGTTTCATATAAGATTATAGATGCGAAACATATTATTTTCATTGTAATTTTTTTTCAGGAGGTTCAGGTAGATATAGAGTTCGAGGAAGATTCACTGGGCTCGGAAATTTCAGCAGAGCCACTGGCGGAGGACACACTGAGCATAACTTCAGAAACATTTGATGAACATGCAGATGATGAAAGTTCCCAGGAAAGCTACGTGAACACTCTCATTCAGGGAATAGTTTTGTCACGGCGTGATGAAAAGGAGAACGATGAACACTGCCCGCCCGCGCGGCCGCACCGTGAGGGCAGCAGCGATGGCGCCGGGGGCGTCCGCGCTACCGGGGGCATCGGTAGCGTCGGGGTTGGCGGGAGCGTCGGGTCTCGCGTCAGGCCTTCGGTTTCGGAGAGCCTGGTGCAGTTGCGCCGCAGCAGCCGGGCGGTCAAGCGCAAACGCTACAACGACGAGGGCCCGTCCGACGCGGAGATGCTTTCCGCGGGCGAGCAGGTGCGCCGCGGGCCCAGGCCGACGGTCGCCAGTGACGCGACGCCGAAGCAGATGAGGGCGGGCCAGGCCGGCGGCTCTAGCAACGACCCGACCGGCGATGGCAACACCGGCGAGCCCGAAACGTCGGCCGGGAGCGCCCCCGTGGCCCCCGGCGGCTCCAGGATCGATTCCCCAACGCCGGGCTGCTCGTCTGCGTCTGCGCCCCCGTCCGCTCCCGCGTCGCAGCCGAACATTCTGCCATCGCTGAGCGACGATATGTTCGTGGTCGAGGCTCCATCTTTCATAGTACCGTACGTTTACGAGAAACCCGCTGTCAGGCTTTTCAGAGAGTTTGTTGACGTACTCGCTAATCAGATCCAGGAGCAAATAGCCAGAGACGCAATGAATGGTAATGATGAGAGGGAGGAGGAGATGGAGAATCAGGGTACAGAGGAGAGGCAAGATGGCGGTGACGGGGGTGTGGGGGGCGAGGGGGGGGCGAGGGGGGCGAGGGGGGGAACCAGGAGGACGTCCAAAATGAGGGTCAGGATGAAGAAAACGAAGGAGGTGAGAAAAAAAAGAAAAGAGATGTAAAAAAAGGTAAGCTATGAGCTGTCAATTGGCATATTATATAATTCCAAATTGTAACGATTCAATCGCGCTCAAACGTTAGTTCACCTTTTTTTATTTTTATTTTTCAACTTTACGACCGTTTTGCGGCGGCTTCTTCCAATATAATGGCTGCACTCAGAGACATCTATTATGTATTAACTACATTACATACTATATTTATGAAAGTCCTCCCAGAGTCAGTTAATCGTCATTAAAATGTATTCAATTAACTCTAATGGGTCTCTTGTTTGGGTTAAACAATATGAAATAAACATTTGCAATTCAATTTAGGTTGATTTACTTTTGTAAATCTTATGAACATCGAAACTACCACCGGTTCACAAATTGAGACGTACCATGAGACAAGTACCATGGCAAGAAGGTGCGGTCTTATATGTATATAATCATTTTTAATATAATTTAAAAAAAATACTAGCGTATGCTATCATCAGTGGCCAGGCGACATGCAAGTACAGAGTGAGAGCCGTTTCTGTTACTCTTGGCCATCAACACATTGATTCGAATTAAGCTATTGTGACGTTTTTTTTTAAATTTCGAATTCGTTCGGTTGCTTGTGGATGTCACTCACTTTATTATAGATATTTGAACATTTGCAAAGGAACGATTTTCTGGTTTTGGCCAGTCACAATATATAGAGCATCTCTAGAGCGTCACCACGGCCCCGGCGCGATATGGTACGTGTTTATTAAAAGCATGGATATTTATACGTACATTCACACATATATATATATATATATATCTCATACAGCGATGGAAGCAATAAAGCGATTAGTTTTTGCATGGCTAGATTATTACGTATTAACGTAACCCAAAAGGAATATGCAATAAGACAGTATTTTGTGTCTATGGGCGGCGGTGGTAGCTTACCATCACCCCGGTGACCCGCTTGCATTTTTGCCACCCATTTCCATAAAAAAAAAAACCATAACCTGTGGAAATAAGGATAATAGTTTAATTTAGCTGTTGCCTCGTTAGTTAGCTGCCTGGTCTTGTATATAGTAAAAATAGAAGAACTTGCTTTTTTAACAATTCCTTTCACTCCACCAAGAGCTAATCGACACCATTATCATTTAAATCTTCAGTAGTCAATTGACGACTCTAGGAGTAAACGTAATATGTGTTTCAATGGCATTTTAGAAATCTATATGTAACCTCTATTAAGGTTTCTGAGTGCGGCAATAGGAGCTGGCAGCCATCTTGACTAACGTGCGAGGTACAAAGCTACTGTTTTGTGTAAAAGTAATTTAATAATAATCATAATAATTAAATAGCAAAAAAAACGGAATCAATGTTTGCCAGGAGTTGCAGGAGTAGTTCATAACGTTTACAAAATAAAAAAATTATAAAAAAGAAATTAGTAGTATCTTAAATGTTACAATAGCATTCTAAAAATCTGTCGTTTCAATATAATTTCCTTACATGTTGCCGCACAACTCTTTTGACTTGCAAATATTTGCCTATCAAGGCGAAATTTGATTAGAAAGGTATATCTATTGTAGTGTTATTGAGTAACCCGCCCATCTACAAAGCTGAAATTAGGAGGGAATTTCCTCCGAGAAACCTACGGAAAGTAAACTGATAGCCAGACAATTCGGGTAGTATCGAACACCCACAAATCGTTGTATTAGAATTGAAGGTGATAGTTGTGGTTGATAGCAATGTAACAGATGCTCGATTAAATTTTTTGCAGCACAACGAAGGAGGGGCCGGAATGACGATGACGACGCGTCTTGGGACGGTGAGAGTAGTACGGATACCGATGACGAAATAGTAAGCGACGAGGATGACAAAACAATAGTGATCAAAGGCAAAGTCGATTCGATGAAGGAAATAAAAAACCTTACCGGGCTTACTGTTGAGAAAGTCGTCACCGGGAGGTCCGACAACTACTTCGACTGTTCCCTAGGCAAGTTTTTTATGAACATTGGCCTTAGCTTCGTCCAAGAGTTTGTTCAAAACGACTTGATCAAACAACAAAATAAGAAATTGCACAGAGAGAAAAAGGCCGGGCACAACACTAGAGCAACCGAGACGTCGATCGCGTCGCTGAGGAAGAACTTGGAGTTGAGCAAAGAGAACAACGCCCCCTACCGGTGGGAGCAAAAGAAGTGCGAGTTTTGTAGTTTCAAATCGGATTCCCTGTTGGTGATGGCGCACCACCTAGAGACGCCCCACATGAGAAACAACCTTTACAAGTGTAACTATTGCGCATTCGCGATCCGAAGCCCCCACGATATTCTGTATCACATGGAGGCGGAGCACAACGTCAGGGGCAAGCTGGAGAGGGCGCCGGCGTACCACCAGTGCGCCAATTGCCCCTTCGAGGATAACGGCAAGGGAAAACTGGCGCGCCACCTCATACCGTGCTCCAAGAAATTCAAGCCCGAGGCCAACCTGGCGCCGCCCATTGATTGGGAGCCCCCCGCTAAGATACCAAAGGTATAACAAAGGTCAAAGCGCAACCATTACCGAAATCTTTAAGTGCCGACCACCGGCCACTATCGACCTCATTGTTCCGAACGACAACGTTACCAATTGCAAGGGATATTAGTAATATTCCCCAAATTACATGTCTACGTTCTCGTATGCTAACGAAAATTGAGGCCTTTGGGAATTTTAAAGATAACTTTGCCGAACCGATGTGGAGCGATCACAAAGTACGGCGTAGGTACGTGAGACGGAAGGGTAGGTGGAAGACCCCGATCTGATATATTAAGCTAAAAGTCATTGCCCTAAGGGAGTTGTTAGGGCAACCTGAACAGAAAAGGCACTTTACGAACTGGAATAAATGAGCAATTGAGGAAGATGAGTGGAGATGATTTTGCTCGGCGATTTGCAAGTGCTGGGCTACTGTTATTTTAATCAATTTCATTTTCAAATATTATGTGTGGTACTGTTCAAAGAAACTACTTAAGACTGCAGTTCCCTATCAATTGTCCTTTGTAGTGCTCTAAATTTGCAAATCGGTGGTAGATTACTATGTTCATTACATCATAAAGCTTAAATCGAACTGACAAGCTACGATTTTGCCTTTAATCTCTGAGTGTACAGAAAGGGTGCTTTGCGCAGGCGGAGCGGCCGCGGGGGTAGTTGTGCGCAGTTGGGAATGCGCCCGCGCTCGATTCCGGCCCTGGCGGTGGGTGCCGGCCGCGGCGGAACTGGAGCGCGCTACATTTGGATGTTTGTGGCAGATGACCCGGACGCGGAGCAGCATGATGAGCTCGTACCAGGGCGCGGCGCAGCGGGGCGCGGCAGGCGCGGGCGGCGCGGCGCTCGCGGGCCGGGCGGGGGGCGCCCTCAGCGGCGTCACCGTAACGGCGGGCGGAGGGGCGGGCGCGGGCGCGGCCTACAGGGCCCGCGGGCGGTCGCCACTCGCGGCGCCCTCGCGCGGCCCCCCCGCACTCGGCGGGCCGCTGCTGCGGGGCGGCGTGATGATTCGCCACGCCGCGCCGGCACCCGTTCTCGTGCCAGCCAACTTCCCGATCACGGTGACTAAGCCCCACCCCCCACCCGACTCCACAATTCACACATACGCGCGCACACGCACGCACTTATACGCACACGTGGCCGCGCAGGCGTTGCTGAAAGTTGTGGGCTCTGTCATTGATATTTATATTCAATAGTAGTGTTTAATAAAAAACTTCGATGCTGAGAAACTAATAGTGCGGTATCAAAGATTTCGTGCAGACTGTATAAATAAATCTTTAAATCGGCCATGACCTTCTCATATGAATTTGAATAAATTTTAGCCACACGTTTAGACTCCGCCATTGAAACAATTACGCATCGAATGTCCGCGATATCTCGAAATATATCTCAAAACTTCTGTCAGCACACACTTTAAAAGCGATATCGACTTTGGATGTGAATTTTAATTTTATTGGTATCGGTCGAATTAGTGTCGCATTGAGTTTGTAATGCAGTTGCAAAACGAAAAACGTGACGTTTGAAATTAAGAAATTTTGGGTCAAGTACATTGAGAACACTTGGACGCTTGCATTACTGTGGCACCGGTGCCGTTGTATCGAGGCGGCCTTATCAGGTTAATTCTGAATTCATTAGTTTTGACATAAATATGCACGTATCTTGCATTTTTTGTACTCTAAATAGTTGACAAAGCCGATCGATATTCTTGTTACTTCTGTAAGAAGAATATCTTAGGGCGTCAAAATCATAAAGGGCTTTCTGAATGAAAGGTTTATTTATCAAGATGGACAGTGTTGAGGTATAGAAATGTAATGAGCACACGCTAAGTGTTACAGTCGTATGTTATCGCATGTTTATTTGCCCTACTTGAATAGTGCGCAGTGGCTGCAAATGAGTCAAAGGCTAAGTTTCTGTGGAGTGTAGGCAAAAGCTGACCATGCGCGCCATTTCAGAGCAACGGGAAGAGCCTGGTTTTTGGGAAATCGATGCATCAGCCATCGATCTCGATCACGCCCCTGCCGAGGCAGCCGCTTCCCACTCAGCCGCAGCCGGCCCATCAGGGCAAGAGCACGTTCGTCATCTGCGAGATCTGCGACGGCTACATCAAGGATCTGGAGCAGTTGCGGAATCACATGCAATGGATACACAAAGTCAAGATACACCCCAAGATGATTTACAACAGGCCTCCATTGAATTGTCAGAAGTGCCAATGCAGGTCGGTATTTATAATTTATTTTGGATTTAATGCGGCGTTCATTTCAAATTTTGAGATATTCTGGTACATGTTCGTGGAAGCATGTATTGTCATTGTCACTGATGGAAATGGAAATTGTTTATTTCACGTATGTTTAATCGCCATCGTTTTGTAGATTCTTCACTGACCAAGGTCTGGAAAGGCATCTCCTAGGGTCGCACGGGCTGGTCACGAGTTCCATGCAGGAAGCAGCGAACAAGGGGAAGGACGAGGGCAGGTGCCCCGTATGTGGACGGGTGAGGGATGCTCTATTGTTTTCTTAAATAACGCTCTATGTTCAATTGTTGTCTAGTGATTTTGCATTGCATGCCCGTTCAACGTTTGCTCCAGGTGTACCAATGGAAACTCCTGAACCACGTAGCCCGCGACCACAATCTCACTCTGAAGCCGGCCCATCTGTCGTACAAGTGCACCGTGTGCACAGCGACCTTCGGGATGTACAAGCAGTTCGAGAACCACGTGTACTCTGCGCACAGTGTGGTTGCGAAACGCGTGATGGAGAAGAGCAAGATGGCGGCGGCGGGGGCGGGGGCGGCGGCCAAGGCGGGCGGCGGCGCGCTCCTCACGCCGCTCAAGATCAACGACGAGATCACCATAATACCCCAGCCGATCAAGCCGGCCATGACATATAACAAATAAGGTAATGAGGGCCCCCGGGGATCGTAGCATTTTTTCATTTTAACCCATTTTCAAACTAAATACACACCTACTATCGTAACAGATAGTACAGACTGCAACTCTTGTGAATTCACTCGGAGCACAACAAAAACAGGCCAGCTTTCTCCGTCGCGACGTTAAGGGTGCATGAATTGTCCTATATATTGTAGCGTTTTGTGTTACCCCACTGTTTATGCAAACAGTTTATTTTTGTAAACACATACATCATTACGGTCCGTTGTTATGAAACGAGCTATGTTTTTAAAAGCGTATCATTTCAGTCCACATGCGAATGATCTGCAAAGCTGCTCCAGTTGACCTTGCCATTGTTACGCCTGTTGTTCTGTTTCAACGAGCTGACTTATCTTTGTTTATTGCTCAATTGTAAACTCTCGGCCGTTATCGTCGCTCGTTACACAACTGCGGTGAGCATTTTGGAAGAAGACGATTTCTCTGCGCTCTAAAGACACCGATGTATGTCTATCCGACTTGGTTTTTCTTCTGTTCATGTGACAGCCTTGGCGCAAATAGTAAAAATGTTAAAATGTGTCAGCAATGTCTGGTGTATTAGAAATTACGCTTAAAGTGCGAAATATGACCGGCGTATGTTATAATTGAACTCATATTAATAAGATTTGAATCTTTGAATTAGATATTATTGATTGATGCAAAGCATTCATTGAATGTTGATGCGGCGCAATTTTTCAATACATATTGTTAATGATTCCTTATCTATACAGAGAGTGGTACACTGTGTGAGGAATATTTAACCAATCGCTGGGCGTTTATTAAACTTTACGTTTAACAGTATAGCGGAGCTTTGCCGCTCTGCTTCTTAATAAATTATTGAACAAATATTAACTTCACACAATAATTTCTTGCATTATCGACAGATTTTCTTCGCCGCCAAGCGCTACTTATTACGCAGCACATTTGATATTTATATACTGTAACATTGTGTTATCGATCAGATAGTTATTAAAAATTCTTCCGTATCGATGGCACAAGGCCAGGTCTTCAGAAGTAGAACAACGGTGAATAATAAATGCTTCATAAAATGTATTAATTGCTGCTTAGCGTGTTGCCGCTGCTGATTTTCGTCCCAACATATTTACGACAATTTTAGAGGTGACGTGTGATTTAACGCTGTTATGCCACATTGTTTTTTTATTAAAGATTATTCCTTTTTTTTATTAACGATAATATTTGTAATTTGCTAGCAAACCGATATATATGCAAATTAACTTTATCAGACACCCGTGCTTAGAATGAAATTAAAAGTTTATTAGCACAGCCTTAAATTTGACATGTCGAGATATTTTTTCAAAATTTCTCTATAAATGGCCGAGGTTATTTGCTGAACTAACGGATCCGCAATGCGTTTGTTTGTTTTGATTTTAGTTCAACGTGTTTTGTGTGTGCTCTGCGAGTGTTGCATTGTTGGTGCCGAATGACATAAGGGGCGCTGTTGTTGCAGGATCAGCGGGGCCGGCGAGACCACCCGCCGGGTAGACTCGTCGTTCCGCTACTCCCCAATCGGGCCCGATTATCTGATGGAGACGCTAGTCGAAGCGATGGGTCGGCTATCGTTGCAGTGAATTGTTTTGGAGAACAATGGACCGTATTTTGATCATTGATGTCTATATTACTATCACTCGATTCGTTTAAGTGTACGTGTATAAGTAAGGGACGACGCGCAAATATTCCCTTGATGTAATTGTTCTATTCGTCGTCGTCCCTCAGGACTTTGGGATTGGGTCCACTTGCTGTGGTCCAGTAGGAAGTGCTGTTTGTGTTATAATGTGTCTAGTGCATGCATCATATTAATGAGTATTTTAATGCACGGCACATATTTATATGATAATCATTACTCGGATTTACTGTTAGGTAAGGGCTCATTCGCACTAGCGTAGTATACTTAAAATTTACTCTGTAAACTCTAACGGGAGAGGTGTGGCTGTCGGCTGATATGTGTCATGCTCCCTCTCCCTCTATCAGTAGTGAGGTAAGACAAGGTTGCGCGTCGGTGTTCCGATGTGAAACCGCGCGTGTGCGTTCGCTCCAAGAGAGCGCCGCACGTGGCCACCGAGGCTAAGTGCCGCTGCGCTACGGATATGTATCCGTAGCGCAGCGGCCTCTGCTATCGTACATATTAATATTAGTCGCGGGCGGTGTCAGAACACCGGCTCGATTTGGTTCGATTTGGTTCGATTTGGCCCACATCGTCGAGCCATCCCAGCTGTTGTGTTCCCGCACTGCCACCGTTACCGTACCTAGTGTATAAGATATTGTGTACTGCCATTTTTTTTCTCAAATACGATAGTGCGTTTCGTCTGTAAACCTAATCTACTAATTGAGTTTTAATTATGTAATTCGGAATCAGGGGAAGAGGCAAGACGTCAAACGACACGTCGGCCATCTTTTGCTTCAAAATCTGTGTTCTTCATTTGCTTCGAAAGCGATAGTGTGTGTGTAATTTTCTCTTATAAATGTTATATAATATATATATCAATGTGCTTTGGATTCAAACCTAGCGATAAGGCGATCTTCGTAGCAGATGTCATAAATGTGTAGGTATTCGCGAGCACAGTTGCATTTGTGCTACTATTTATTGACGTCCCCTAAGACTGCCGGGTCGTCCGCGGCTTACGGAGCTCAGCGTCAGCTTTACATCTATATTATTAAATCGCTTATTGGGTGTTTATTACGTGTATCTGATAGGTTACCGTGAGATTGGAGACTGAACTGTGTGGATGACTTTTACAAAGGCCTCCGTCGCCCGCTCTTGCCGCTGGCGAATGCAAATTTGTGCCGTCCCAGTAACTGGGTATAGGCGTCGGTGATCGATGTGTTAGAATGGATGCAGATGTGTTGGCTACCTAAGGGGTCCAATCCGCCAACGCAGCTCTGCGTGCCAATTCACTGGAGCGCGGCCGTTTGGCGCCTTTGGCACCTTTGGCCGCGCCGCAGCAGCCCAGGGCCCCTGCGCCCCGACCGTTCCAAGGCGTTACACTGTTATTTCATGTATTTGATGTATCTCTATGCGTAATATTATATGTAATATCAATATATACACGTAGTGTTCCTAGGGTTCTATTGTGCATAATGCATACATACATTATAGTAGTGTTTGCTAAGTCAGCGACGCGATCGCTTATATATTATACTTTATTCGGCTCGCTTTTTAATGAAGCGAACATTATATACGATATATTATATAGTTGTCCTTTATACCTCTGATGCACGAGATGTCGACGATGCTTAAGGTTGTAGAATTGTCTTTTCTTACATGAAAATTTGTGGTTTTGACGATATTTTCCGTTTCTAATCACTAATGAATGGTCGGGCTTCTGTTCTATGCTTCTAAAACCAATATTGCGAGCTCTCGATTTACGCGTGGACGTAGCTGACGTCGCGGAGCACAGTGGTCAATTTAAAATAATAAAGTTTTGGTATAATATTTAACATGCAGAAAAGTAACTGTATACGGTCGCCTTTGTAAAGCAAAGGGCCAGACGAATTTGAAGAGCAGATACTTAAATCATTATTTGGTAAAATCCCATTCGAAAATTTGAATACCTTTGCATATATAGAAAGTTATAACAAAATGTCACACTGCTGTGGGTGCATTTTTTTGAATCGAAAAAATTGAGGAAAAATAAAATTATAATTTGATATTTACCGTATTGTAAATATCAAATTATAATTTTCCTTCACATTTAATAGTGCCTTCACATTTGTAATTTGATTACGAAGTTTCTAAAAAGAAATAGTAATATTGGTATTAATAAAATATAAGTGTTCCTACCGAGTCTGACGGACCCATTCATCCAGCGAACATTTTAAACAATACTTTTTATGTTTTTTACCGGATATAACCGAACGCATATTCCTACCTAAAAATTGTTAGCAACAAATCTCCGGTCGCGAAAGCTGCGTCCACTTGTAAACTGGGCGTGGGAGTGACGTCACCGGCCCACGCCCACGGAGCAAGCCCGACTGCCATAGGAGCGCGGAGAGAGGAGACATCATCGGAGCGGCCGCTCATTGGGAACCAAATTTGCCCAAAGCTTTGGTGACGCGTGCGTGCGCTTACGACTATGACGTCACCTCGATGGCAGCACGCGGCTAATGTTTTGTTTGTTTTTTTTTTTTAATTTTATCTGGATATTTATATGATATAGTATGAGATATTTGGAGCCCGAAGTCAGAGGCATCCGTTTCTTTTTGGTTCTGTTTCTCAATTTATTAATGGCCGCGTTTCAAATCTGTGAAACGTCGCTTAGAAGGAAATGTGATTATTTCAAGTTTTATCTTATTGTTTGAGAAACAGCAGCCGTTAGTTTTAAATTATATGTGTAGTAATTATATATCGACAATCGATATATTATTTGTTCTATAATGTTCTTTAGAATTCCATAATACATATACCGTAATTATACTAAGTAAGCATCGACCTTGCCTATACACTACTGTAAAAATATAATTTTATTTTGTGTTATTTAACTTCTTCAGATTCTCCAGTTTTTCGTTGTCTTTTTCGTATTATGAATAAGTTGATACATTCTTCCTTTATTCCTTCGACTGTTTTCTATGTGACTTATTAAGCTAGCCTGTTTATTTATTAAAGCAAGCCAAAAACTTCCTGTTATGGTCCCTTCTCTATTGGTACGCGGCATGGATAACGCGACGTCGCTTCTGCCGGTTGGAATCTTTTAGTTTGTGCATGTGAAGGATATTTTGTTGCCTTCGACGCGAAGTGCTTTCAGAGCCCTCATTGTTTTGGCCAAAAGGCTGCTTTCTAGGCACATGAGTACATAGGAACCTACGGTTGATTGGGGAGTATATCCCCCGCCTCCGCCTTTGCCTCGCGTGAATGATAGTGTCGAACGCTTTTATTTAGAACAAAGTGACTTTTTGACGCGTGATTCGGACTTTAGTTGATCTCGGCGGAAATTTTCGTAGGTGGGAGACAACGTGTTTGATTTAACCAGGCATTCCCAATTCTCACTGTGGTATTGTAGCGATTAAAGTATGTTTATTATTTAAATTTAGGTTGTTCTCATTGGCATGCCGTTCCGGTATAGCACATTTATGTATGTCTGTAGCAAAAGTTGGGCGGGACTGCGACGCGTTTTATCTGCCGAAACCGAAATCTTCGAAATACCTTTTTAATGAGTTACTCATTACTGTGTAAATATTACTTATCCTTGTAAGTCTCTATAATAAAGATACCTTATCACCATTGATGTTTCATTTAAATAATTTCCTTTTCATTTTCTAAAATATTATATATATTTCGTAAATATTATACATCACATTTAAAAAATATATAAACAAGTACATAAAAATTCAACACTGACACCTAAGAATGAAAATGAAAAGAAATACTTTAGATAAGTTTAGAAACTAAATAAATTATATATTTAATTAAAAATAATAATTAGATAAGTTTAATAATAATAAAGATTTATTGAAATAATGTGTAAGAGTACAAAAACAGCATTCTACTATATTGGACATCACATTTAAGTACATTTGCAAATTTTATATGCATTTGCTCAGTGTACACTAGGTTAGCAGATCGCCTATCTCGCAGAGGTCATACTCTCGATTAGCTGATCTAGTTTCATTGAAATTTAGGTAAGTATTAATAAATATAATGACAATCGAATTTTAAGTGTGTGTATTTATAAATATATGTGTATTGATAGTATTTTGCATAGTGTGCGTGTTGAAGATAATATAAGATAAGAAAAGTCATTTTGCTGACCCTAATAATTATTGTCTGCTGATAATTCAATTGTAAGTAGTAAATATTTTTGTGTTTTTATTTCTGGCAAATTGGTTTAAAAATTAAAAACAATCGACATACTCCATGTACGTCATATTTTTTATGAGTCTTTGTATAGGTATGGTATCAAAAAGGAATAAAAGTGATGAAAAAAAAAGGTTACATTTTGCATTAGGACAAATTTGTTATAATATAAAATAATAAAAATATGTCGAAATATTAAATATTTTTGAAGTTATACTACTTTAGTAAATTTTAACAATGCGCGCGCACATCGTCACGAAAAACCGACACCCTGAAGTTCGCTATACCTCTATGTATGTTTGCGAGAGAACTGAACTTTATTCACGATATTTATTTTGTGGTATTTAAATAAACTTCATTTAACTAGAAAATGCGTTATAATAAAGCTTTCAATGTATCTATTAATATTAAATAACTTTTTTCTATTGTCAGTGTCGTTTTTTCTACAAACGTAGATTATAAAACGTAGATAGAAAAAGGCGAAAGATAAATTGTTTGAAAAGATTTTTATCTTCTTACGCCAAAGACACACACTTTTTTATTTTGTAGTCTTGGATCGAATTAAAAGCACCTATGAATGCAGTGAAATATGAATAATTTACGCAATGAAAGTAACAGAGTACAGTTGAACCGTGGGATACACAAAAATTTAATCTTTGAGCCCCCTCTAATGCTGTTAGTTGCACATCCCCAAGCAATAGTTGGTCAATAATAGGTGATCAACGATTGGCGTAGTTTTAAACTGTCCTAAGGAGGAACAGGTCAGCTTTGTTACGAAGTCTTTTAAATACTCATATTGGTTAACGTACACGGCCTGAGCGAAAAGGTCTCAATTGGGACGTATCGTCTTTAGTTTACGAAGGCAGGATGGCGGTTAAGGCGCGGTGTCAAAATTTTAACAAAGTTCAGAGGATCTCATATCATGCTATACATGTATCTTCGATCTGTCCTTTTTATGCCAATGTGGACTGTTTGGATATTTTACGAAGACTGCTGAGCGTAAGCATCTTAAAAAAGTGATGGGTAATTCCTTTTGAGGTTAATGCCAAATACCTTGTGAATTTACATTGCATATTTTCAATTCGCTGTGTCATATACAACTATAAAATTTATTAAAAATAACGCATGTATGAGTACTCTACCGCCCGGTTTCTGAAACACTGTCGTTGTTTGTTAAACAATTTGGATAAACTTGACAAAATAGCTATCAGACTATAGTTTTTAATATCGTTACCTGCGGGTTTTTCAAATATAAATTAGTTTCAAAAAACGTTTACAAACGCGAAGGATTTTACAAGGGTAATTAATTCGTGTCAAGAAACGAATTTATGTTTATATTAGTGACCCGCCCCGGCTTCGTACGGGCGCAATGCTGAATGTTTGTTTTCGACATCGCATTAGAAACCTCTAAAATTAGCAGTGTTTCTCTAATATATTGTGCATTAATTATACATATAAACCTTCCTTCTGAATCACTCTATCTATTAAAGAAAACCGCATCAAAATCCGTTGCGTAGTTTTAAACATCTAAGCATATATAAGGACAGACAGACAGCAGGACGACTTCGTTTTAAACTATGTAGTGATGCGATTTTTCTAACCGCCCTCTAATGGCTTAATTTTTTTAGAAATGGTTGCAAGCGTTTTTGCGGCTAAGCCAGTTTCGCCATGTTCGACTTTTAAGGTATACGAAAGAAAATAAGACTGGCCGTACTCGATAAGGTTAAGAAAAAGTAGTGCACGGGAGACTACAGTTATTTCTGATATAAATAGCAGTTAATTCGAATTATACACCTCTATACTTCTATTAAAAAGCAGAGAATATTTATAAAGCCAAACCTGTTTCCTGCTAGCAGAAAAGTACGTGTTTGCCCAAATGGGCAGGCTCGCACATGAAAGTACTCTGGAGCCCTCAATGGAGATCAAAGCAGAGATCTTCTAAGGGTTTACTTCCTACCGGGTTTCTGTGAGGCCGTGGTTCTTCCCCGGACGAGTAACAAGAGTATTAACTCTAAAAATTGGCGTCCTTGAGATATTCCGCACGGTATAATATGATTTAGCTATGTTTCATTTTAATTTAGCATTAAAATTGATCAAGCTGCTAATTTCTACTTGATATCGACTGTGTAATTTTATTATACATGCGCATTGCTCCATGAACGATCTGTTTACCTACTTTTTGTAGAAGAAGCAATGGAGCAGTTAGTTTGTCCTTACTCCTAGTATTTTGACAGTACAGTATGCGGGAAGCCCATCGGTGTTGTGGATGTCAATAGTCTCAAATAAAACAGAAAATCTCTGTTCATAACTAACCTTCTGTACTTTTCGATCTGCTTGCCAATCCTCACGCTTAATTTTGTGGTCCATAATAACCAATTAATATATTAAGTACCTGGAGGACCGAGCTTTGCTCGGTTTTTTTTGTGGTAAATCATGTATTTTGGAAATAAAAAAATAAATAAATAAAGAAAATGATCTGGTATAGAAAAAAAAGGAAAAAAAATAAGTGTGTAAATGATCGTGATAAGGGGCGACCGTTTGTTTTGGGGCCGCCCGATTACCGACCGAGTTATTAAAACATTTTTTTTGCGGCGAAATTTACCGTCATATTCGAATAATATTTTTCATTCCCTGAAAAAAGGGATAAAAGGACATTTTCTAAAAATGAAACCTAGCTAGATCAATTTTTCGCCCCCGAATCTAAACACATACTAAATTTCATGAAAATCGCTGGAGCCGTTTCCGAGATTCCGATTTTAAATATACAAGAATTGCTCGTTTAAAGGATAAAAATAAGTATAATTATGACACGCGCGCTCTTTCCAATTAAATGTCTTTTTCTTTAGGAAATATGTTGTAATGTGATTGAGCGGTGAACTTTTAGCTCGAGCATCATGAACACCAATTAAATTTGCTTCGTAATTGAGTGAGCAGCCGTGTGCGTTTACATGCGTGCCACAGTCTAGAGAACACGAAGTGAGAGTCAATCACTTCACTTTCGTGCGGTACGCAGGTGCACTGGGATAACGCGTCAATAGACTTTATACATTGACTTTTTTCTTTTAGCGTTTTGATTTGACGAGTTTGCAAAATGGATTTATTGAATATAGATTGGCCTACTTATTAAGGCAAAGATAGTAGTTGAACTTGTGTTATACTCTTAAGGCTGATTAAATATACTGCAATATATGGAACACGTAAACGTGTGATTTGATTTTGGTCTTTATTATTCGATACAACATACTTTTATAAACCATTAAGTTCAAGTAAGTACCTACATGATAGTTCAAATCCTTACTAATATTATAAAGGCGAAAGTTTGTATGTATGGATGTATGTTTGTTACTCTTTCACGCAAATACTACCGAATGGATTTTAATGAAACTTTACAATAATACAGCTTATACATCCTATGTTACGCCTTCAGCCTATTCTACGCAGACGTAGTCGCGGACAGCAACTAGTAATTATTAAAATTGTAAATAGACATCTATTTTACAAGAAAAATGGTAGGTGGGAGTTAAAAAGGTAGTAGAACAAATTGTTTCTTAGTATAAATAGACGGAGTTGCATTGAGCGCCGTTAGCATGGTGATTCGTGTTTCATTCGCTAGCTTCGCTCATTATTTCCTTCCACTGTCTCACTCCCTATAAAGGTTTATAGCTTAACATTTATTCTTGACAACGTGATTACGATCGCACGCTATGTCGTCTACTCGGTTAGGGTCGCAGACGTAAGAGTTTGCAATAAGGAGTGCGTAGATATTATTAGTGGCGCGCCCGTGGACATTGCAGAGGAAGGAAGGTGGCAGCGATTGGCGCGCCTCAGCCGCTTCAGTCTGCGGTGCGACGATGTGGTGGAGGGCTGTGTTGTGGCAGGCCACGCTGCTCCTAGCCTCGGCCACCCTCGACGTCAGGTACTACAGCCAGAAGCGACTCTACACGCCGGTGTCACAGGTAATTTACGCTTTCCCCGTAAACTTGGCGAAATTAAATTGACGAGCGAATTGTTTTCTCTTGTGATTTTTGTTAGAATATTTTATTTATTATTTAATATTATTGAAACTTAAAAATCGACATGAATCGTAACGTTTAAATAATATTAAGCACGTTCAAAGTTATGTCGAAAAAGTAAGTGAATTATTTCAACTCTATTTTCCACAATTCATTTAATCTCGCGAGCAATATTTTCACTATCATTTACATTCAATGCTGGCAACATTATTCTCTTGAATAACTGTAGTTCGCTCCCCTTGATAAAGATTATTGATTGAAACGATTATGCACAATGTCTTCATACGCTCATGAATTATTAGCGGGCTCGTGTTTTGAACGATCGTTAATACTTTTGTAAAGCATTTGCATGAACGAGTAACGATTCGTAACTAAATGTGATCGCGTGCCGGGACGCCTTTATTTGAACAGTAGGTGAAAATCTTACACGATTTGTTTATTGCAAATTGCGGCGGCAAGTCGCTCCAGACAGCAATTGAAAATTCCTTTTACTTATTTACAAATGTCAATTAATTAATCAATCGGCATCTAATTTGATTCAGCGAGCGCACTGTTCATGTATGATAAATTTCATTGGAAAATGTCGGGTTAATACATACGTACGTAAATGCGTCGCCTGTATTCAACTATTGGCCAAAAGCTACGCGGGTTCATAATGGATAAACGTACTTCACATGTCTTTGATTTTGTTTTATTGCTCCGTAGATAAGCGGTTTCCGTCAGGATGCGATAGGTAGGTACTTCCCCGCGACGATTGCATTTGTGCCACCACCGGTATTCAAACGAATGGTTGACCGGCTTCGTGGTGGTGTTCCATTATGTGTTTTCTTTGTGTATATTTCGTTGTTTAGCAACTTTTTCAAAGGTGAAAATGTACAAGGGCAGCGGTTATCACTTAACATCAGGTGCACCGCCAGTTCGACTGTCACGTTCAAAATAAAAAAAGTCATTTTTTATGATTTATAGGCAAAAAAAACTTGTGATATTTTTTTGTTTAATTAATAACTCGCAAATTTAAAAGTTTGTTTCGATTTTACGTGTAATCCACAAAGTGCGTGTTTCCGAAACGATACGATCGAACTAAACGAAAGAAGTTGGAACGAACGAATGTGCGGTCGAAGCGACGGGCCTTTCGCTCGGTGGAGTTTTCCGGCACATACGAGCTGATTCGAATGCGTGCCAACGATAACTGTCAAGCTAATTGTCCCCACGCACAGTGTAAGCAATCTTTAGCTTTCTTTATTATCACGTAAACAAAAAACTGCAGCATTTAACAGGTGCGGCGGTGTGTAGCGTTTACCCTTTAGATATAAATGTACTCCCGTAGGCCCATTGATGGTGTATAAAACACGTATGACGTTCGATTACAGGTGGAGTGCTTCGATTACCCGGAATGGAGACCGAGTCGCTACACGAGGGCTTCGCCTGGAGGTTAGTTTCGTCAACTGATGACAATCGATGATATAAACTCTCTGAGGTCTCAAACTATTCGCTTTAATCGACGCAGGTTGGATTCACCAAAACAGACCCTCTGGCATCCCCGGCACGGGCATCTATTCGCCGCCGGCGCATGTTCGGAGCAATTTTCTGTCGCGGCGCTTCGACGTCTACCCGTCGAAGGTAGAAGACGTCGTCAAGGAACACGCTAAGCTCGTCCAGGACATAAACGGCCTCAAGCAGGCACTGTACGTAGCGCCCCTGGTGGACAGGAGCAAGGACTACGACGACTCTATATACCTGGAGGCGATAGAGACCACCACCACAGCTCCGTGGTCGACCACGACCGCCAGCGTGCGGTCAAAGAAGCCGGGCTCTTCTATCCCGGTAATACTGGTGGGCGAGCCGAGTCAGCATACTGTGATTAAAAGCCAGCCACTCAAATTTACGAGGCCTGCTGTGAGCCTGGTGGGCGCTTCTGTCACTCCGTTGGTTAGGCAGCCTTACCCGTTCGTGGTGCACCCTAGCGCTGCTCCGCCGGTGCGCATCTGCATGCCGTCTGCCGTCTACACTAAGAACCAGCCGAGCCTGCTGCAGAGAATACTCAAAGGGTTCGTATCTCGGTAGTGTCTGCCGATAGGTGACCCTGTCTCGTTTTAGTCAACAGTGGCCCTTGTATCGCTCCCTGTGCTGAAATCTGTAAAAGAGAAATTTGTTTGCAGCGCAATGTTCAATGCGATGAGCCTCGACGCGTTTGAATGGAAAAGTTGAACGTCTCACGTGGTATGACGGAATGGTTCTCGCAGGAGGCGTCAGCACTGATCAATTGGATTCTCTCACGTGATGCTCGGTTGCGTTTAAATATTTATATTGTAAGTCTAGATTAATGATGTCAGAGAACCGTGAATGTTAGGAGAATAGATAAGTAATGAATACTTATTTCTAAACACAATACAAAAATTTAACAGCTACCATTGCTTTTTCTTTATAATTGTGATGGAAACGGGGTTATGATTTTTTTACTTAAAATGTAGTGAGGCTTAATTCAGCAGCCATAGGCGCCTTACATGATATTAGAGACTACATAGGCGCTTCTTTTAATCTACACGGAGTGAAAGTATTAAACGTTATATTTCATAAAAAAGTATTTCACTGATGAGGCGTGAGATAGCTCTAGAACGTTCAGATTATCCCCACATCAACACTCGTCACTTATTATCCGATAAAAAGTTAACACCCGCCGCCACAATGGGTCTAATTGCTCATCGTGTTGCTCTCCTCGCCCCGGCGTCTCACCCCGCACTCCGCCCTGGTTTGTGGGCGAAAGCGTTTTTTTTTACCGGATTTGAAGATCGACTGTAGATTGAACTATAAATTGCTTTGTTGTTTCGTTCTGTCTGTCATATTTATCTATAAAACTCATTATCATTGTAGTCTGTCACAATTTAGATTGCCCTTATAATTTATCGCACAATGTCCGGGCGCTCGACTTTAATTTAATATACTGGAGCAACCTGAGTTCTATCCGCGGTGCCGGCATCAATGAAATTGTTAATTTCAAGTGCTGACTTATCGTGTGCTCAGCTGTGAAGGAAAACATCTTGAGGAAACTTGCATATTTTCGAAATAGTAACAAAATTATTTCGGAGATATGTGAAGTCCGCCAATCCGCAGTGGGGCCGCGTGGTGGACTATGCCCTGATACCCTCTGTACAGAGGAGGCCTTTGCCCAGCAGTGGGACATGTATAGGCTGTTACTTTAATTTTTTTTATAATTTGGTCACGTAGTGTAATTGTCGATGATGCCTGAGGCACATAAAATCCAGACAAGAAAAATGCTATTGCAGATTTTGCTCTTTCGATCGAGGTCTATGGTCGAAGATCTGATGGTTCATTAGATATGTTGTTCATCACAACCGGTATTTGAATGAGTTTTGTAATGAAGAGAGATACCACCGAATCACCTGATAATGGGGAATAATGTGGAGTGAAGACTATCAGTTTTGGAGCCTTACGTACGTAAATGTATCCCAGTTATTTAGGACGGAGTAGAAACAAATTTATATTTTCGTATTAGTTTATTGGCCAACAATGAAAGTTATAGCAATATCACCACCGCTTATAGATAATAGTTATTTGTATTTAATAAACATATCTAGTTATAAGTAAAGGAAACTAATAAAAACAATTAGATGTTAAATAAAAACAAACATCACCTCTCTCTATCATTCCGTCTGGATTTAAGGGCTTGGAATAAGATCGTGTAAGGTTTGCTTTTTGAATGATTCTCCACGCAGGCCAATCGAATATATTCCTATTATTCTTTTGATTTCTTCTTCGTTTAAAGATCGTCACTTGAACTTGAAATTTGAAACTATTTATAACAGCTTAACGTACTACGTACAAATATATTCCATGTTATAATTATGCACAACAAAACCTAAATAACTCTAAAGTCCTACATATACGCAAGACAATACTTCAGCAAAAAATATCGTTAAGCCGATAAATGGCTTCTATTATCAAAATCTTCTAATACCTTTATATTTATTTCAAAATTGGACATGAAATTCGATAAAAATCATCATGAGTATAATATTTTAATAGTTGGTGCTAGTTTATAAAAAACAAATCAGGTCTTAAAACTGTAATTAATTCACGCATGTAAACCATCTGCGTTCCCGTGAAAAAATTATGAAAACCGAAACAGAGCCGAAAACTTGGAATCATGATTTATTTAAAGATTATAGTTCCAAGTTTTCGGTTTAGTGTTTGTTTATATAAATACAATCTCATACATATTACTCGTATTATTCGTATATTATATCATATATATTGTCATTACTGTGAGACTAGTGCGGGCAAATAGGTAGGTTAACGGGGAAGATAAAGTTGAGCTCGATAAGGGTGGCCATTGCCAAGAAGGCAGCGTACACAAGTGCGCATGTCACCCCCACCCTCCAGTCCAAACGGAATCCATTCAGGAATAAAGCGCCGTACAACACGAACAGGGTAGACAGCAGGCAGATGGCGCTGTACGACAGTCCACTCGAGTTAATGCTTATCTGTCGACATAAAAAAAATTAATAAAAAAAATCCAAAGTTCATTTTCATGAGGTGGTGTTTATATAATTTTGTGGCTGCTTCATGAAGGTAATCGGGGGTGAAGGTAATAGGGCGGATGGTAGGATACCTATTGCCATTATTATTGTAGTTGTACAGTGGTAGTCCGTAACAGTAGGCTTGCAAATAAGTCAAAGGTTTTCCAAAGTGGAGTTGATAAAATATTCCCGTATTTCTATCAAAAACTGATGATAATACGCGTTGTTAGAGATGGTTGAAGAGAATGGGCATGGCGTAATTAAGGTAGACCTTACCCAGTGGTTCCCTGGCACCGAGGGGCAGAGCAGGCCCTTGACCAACCACGGCAGACCGAGGCACAGCAGGATGTCGAAGGTGTTGGAGCCGATGGAGTTGCTGATGCCCATTGTGCCTTGGCCTGGTATATCAATACGTGGTAATAAAACGAACACTATTTAATGATGTGCGATCAGGACAGTGGGTCATTTGTTATGGTAAATTGGGGTATAGGCCCATAAGCGATATTTATTTATTAACTTTATTTAGGACATGCAAAATCATGTTACCATGCAGTGCAAATAAAACGTGAAGAATGAAAGAGGAAAATGAGATTTTTTTTTCAAATGTATTTTTTTTTTCTTTTCCAATCTTTTTTGTAACTAATCTGAGCGATTGAGACCAGACTCTGTGGGTCCCCTCTAACTCTTTTGTTATTACCTCTGTTGGTGACCAGCACGCTAGAGACAGCCTCAGGAAGACTGGTACCTGCCGCAAGTATGGTGAGACCTGTTATGCTGTCGGGTACGTCCAGGGTGTCACCTGGAGAGAGATGGTTTTAACATCGAAGTTAATAACGATATACAGGACGCACATTGCTCTTTGCTTATGTTATATCTCTATAAATAAGATAAATGCAAAATTATATAATAATGATTAGTTTGTCTTTCACTAACACTATATTAATGAACGGGCAGGTTTTTTTGCTACTTGCAGGAGATTTTTTTATACGCGGATAATGCCTCGTCGGTTGGACCTGTATCATAATTCCAGGTCTATCAGAAGGTCTAGCTAAGTGAAGCAGTTTTAGTGTTTTGAAAAAATTACTTTGATACTTTGAATTTCTGACTTGATATAGAGAATCGTAAAGTAACTACTATTTGCATACATTTATGAATTCAAAAATATATCGAGTGTGGTACAAGTCTGTCTTCACCTAGTATTGTTATGATCCAGGCGACGAGGTAGGAGACCGCGCCTATCCAGACGACGCACATGCCAAATGTTAAGGGCCAAAGGGTTGTTCGAGTGCGACAGTCGGGAATAGTCGCCCATAGGGGCGCCCTCACCCCCCACCATAGAAGCCCCATGCTCCGACTTATCCCTAGAAAAGAGAGCAAGTCAGAAAGCAATACCAATGAACATACCAGGGTTGGACTATGTATTCATGGCATTCGATAATTTTGTCAAACTATTTCTTCTCTTTCGCTTCTCTTTCTCTTCCAACGGACGGTGAGACGCTTGAGGTTCTTCGCAATCGAATCTTATAGTATTATGTCTACGGCTTTCAGCCGTGTTTTCGTCAAATCATAAAGTTTAGTCAGCTTTATGATTCGTGTTCGCTCACAATCAAGTAGAATGGTCAGGCAAAAGCTAACAAATAAAGCCACGTACCGGAATCGCTTGAAGACTCTATCTGAGATCCCTGTTCTAGGTCGTTGATCCGATGGTCGGCTTGGCTCACTTTCGAGGCGGGAGCTTCCAATGGTCTGCGCTTTTCTGAAGTTTAAAAAATAAAATATTTTATGGAGCGAAAGTATTGACATTAGTGTGGTCAATTAATAGGCAATAAACTTTTATTGTAATCGTGCAGTTGCCACTTACGACTGGTCCTACAAGAAATAAGGTATAACTTTTTTACGGGTTTACAGTCATCTATTGTGTAAAGTTTTTTATGCTCTAAAGGATGCACACTAAATGACTAAAAATGCAATACAAAGAATGATAGATGTCAAGATTTTCGCGCCGTGAGTCATCGGCCGCTTAGCTTAGTTGGTAAAGCGTCTGGGCGTGAAACCAGAAGACCCAGGTTTGAATCTCGCCGTGCCGAAATTTTTTGTCTACTAATAATATAAAAATCTACAAAAATTTACAATTTAAAAAATTATCCATTAGCTTTATGGTTAATAGTCGACGAGCTAAGATGATCAACCTTTGACTAGTAATGGAGTGATCTCGGTGTACATATTGCTCTTGCTGGGGCCGCAACATCCACTCCTGAAGAAGCTGCCTAGCCGCCCGTTGAACACCATCGCTGGCAATTGAATAAACATTTATATCTTTTAAGGCTTCGTATGTCAGTGATCTCAGTGCTTGTGGAATTTCACACGATATAAGGGAAATTAAAAAAGGAATTTTAATAAAAAAAATTGTAATGTTTAGAAATGAAAATTTTCTCACGAATAAAATAAAAATCAGACAAGAAGATCTAAGAGACTTTTTATTTTCAATTACCTTGTTACAAGATTAGAATAAAAATAATTGAAACTAGTTCGTCAACAGCTATGCAACTGCGGAAATAGGCTCATCTTCACAGATGCTTCGTACTTCAATGAAAATGACTTCTACCCACCCAGTATGTAGAGTGTGTACATAAGTACGAGGAGTAGGGCCTCGTGCCATTGCACCACGTTGTCCATGAGGGTGAGGATCAGTGCCACCACCGCGACGGCGTACATCAGGCAATCGCGGGAGACAGACCACCAGTCCAGCTCTACGGCCTGCCCATCATCAAACACGCAGTGCTTACTATAGCCATGATTGTGAGACAAGTTGTTAATATATATAACCTCTGTTATAAATAATCTCATAATGAGCCAGCGCTTTTATTCTCTTGGAAGTCCTTTGGAATTGAAAGACGTGATTTCTTACACCTTACTTCTAAAGTTTAAAGTAGGGTGTATAACGATAATACGCCATATGAGATGAGTTATAAATAAGAAATGGCTGCAAATATAAATTAATCTCCAATAGCTCAACTAATTATAAATTGTTTTATCAAAGCAAGCCGCATCTTTAGTTGTTGCGGAGCTACGCTGTAGTTTTTGCAACATCACGATTGGAGAGGCTCATCCGAAGATAAATCACCACGGAACATGATCACAAGAGGGACAGTAAGGCGGTAGTATTGAGCTATTGTATTTTGTCTGGGGAGTGAGGTATCCGAGGCCAATATTTCTAAAGCTAGACTAGGTTTCGTTTGACATCCGTGAGCGCCGATAATCACTAAACATTAATCGAACCGCCTGCTTGCTTTCTACTTCCTAACAAAAGGAAAGTCCTTCAACCATACGAATTAATTCGGTTCTGTTACTAAGAATGCCCGAATTAGATATGCGTTTCGTCTGGTGAGTCTGGTGGCCGGAGCCCAATTTTCAAAAGGTTGTCAACGCATCTGCAACCCTCGGGTGTGGCAGATGTCCATGGGCGGCGATATTCACTTACCATCAGTTGACCCGTCTGCTCGTTTGGCAACTTTTCCCATAAAAAAAAGATATGCAGAAGCCGGCGTTACCTTTCCCGCAACCAGGGCGCAGCAGGCGGGCACCGCCAGGACGTTGAACACCGCTGAGCCAACCACTGCGCCGACACCAAGGTCCCCCTCCGTCACAAAAGTGCCCACGCAGTTGATGAACAGCTCTGGACTGGAGCTTGCCGCCGCCATGAACGTCGCGCCCGCTATGTCCGACGCCATAGCCAGCCCTGCATCGGGTACCCGAATGCTCAACAGTTATTTGGGAGGTTCATACGCGTCTTAGCAAAACCTAAAGCCTCTTTAATTAGTGTAGCGATAAGATGAAACCATAACAATTCATGGTGCAATTTAATTAACTGGCATTAAATTAATTTTTAAATAGCAAAAGCGACATCACTCATAATTATATTAGATAGCGCCCAGTATTAGATAATATTACATAAAGACAAGCTACAAATGTAATAAAAACAAAGTACAGTAATATATTAAACTTACTGTGGTAGGACCACGCTACAGTCCTCGCTGTTGCACGAATGGGCAAGTCCGTCCGGGTAGGTACCACGACCTCACAAAAGACTGGCGTGAAGTGTAATTATCATACTTCGTTTCGTCTGGTGAGTGAGGTAGCCGGGGACCACTTAAGTAAAAGGTAGTAACGCATCTGTAACCCTACGGGTGTTGCTAATGCCAATGGGCGGCGGTTATCACGTAACGTAAGGTGAACCGTCAACTCGTTTCCGCCTTTTCACATAAAAAACGCGATAAGTGGGACTGAGTGGTAACCGCATAAGTAGAATTCGCATAAATCGACCCCTATTTTATGACGAGCGAAATTATACCCATAATATCGCTTATAAATGAAAAGTGGGTTATTGGACATTTTATTAATGACGTTAAATATGTATTTATTTAATGTCTGCCTATTGACGGTCTAGGAATGTTTAATATTTTAGTGAAAATGCAAGTTATTTTATTGGTTCCCCCAATGGGCGGCATAAAGGACTCACGTTCGCAAATAATCTCTATGGCTGGCACGAAGTACTGTTCGCAGACGCTTCCCAGGAGAAGAAAGCAGTATACCGCTAACAGGCAGTGCACCAAGACGAAACCCTGTTTATAGACTCTTGTTAGGTTGGAAATAGAATAGGATAAGTCTAGTTTTTAATTTGTGTAAGAAAAACAGTATAGATTGGGGTAAAGCCACACAGCGGCATCCGTCGTTGCATGTACGACTAACTCCAGACCAGTGTAGACTAAGTCAAACTCAAAATATCTTTATTCAAATAGACGCTAGCGCGATCTTATGAAATGTCGAATTTTACATAAAAATTGATACAAAGTTCCTTAGTAAATCACCGGCTTGGAAAGCAGTCTCTGTTGAGAAGAGACCGGTCTTATTAGTTTTATTAAGAATTCTTCTTAATAGTAGAATATCGTGAAGTATTCTTTTACATTACTTTATAAATGACAATTTTTTAAATACTGTCATTAACCATGGTAATTTGTAACCGAATGATCAATAATTGGAAAAAAGTTGTTGACAAGCATTTCGTAGATAGCGAGTGAATCATTATGATCCTAAATTTTATTCATTAGAAAACGGAAAACCTTTAAGAAAAGATTTCAACGAAGAATAAACTCAAAATGCGTCTCGATTCGAATTAATCATTACGGAATGCCTTTCTGATATTTTATTTTGTCTTTATTTGCCATCGAAACCAAAGGTGATAAGAATGAAAATGTTTGGTCCGGATGTTTTCGAGTTTTCTAGACTGAAAATGAAATAATAAATCAGTCAAACGTATTAGCGTAGTGGGCATCGTATGCCCAATTAGGTGTGAATTGTTGTTTATGCGGTGTAGTTCCGTCGACTAAGCGCTAAAATGACAGTATGAACTTGTGATACATACGCTTTTCCTCTGCGCGCGCGTGAGTCCGTCGGATGGGAACTCTAGTATTGCCGGCTTCGTGCAGTTCCTTGGAGCTGGTGTCACCAGCGCCAGGAGTCGACGGGACGTAAAGCCTTCAAACGCGGCCGCTGATCAAGAAGTCGTGTTATTTAATTTCGTATGGTATCGGTGGATAAAGTTTTCTAATATCCTGTTTTAACTGTTTCTCGTGAAATTGGCGTATTTTTAATAAAATATTACGGTAAACTACGTACTTTACTACACATGAACATTTGCAACATCCATAAGGTAAGCATATTGCATTTTAACAAAGTGGGCTCCGGTTTCCTGACTCACACCACACGAGGCGAGCAATAATGACACTTCCACATCACGTTGGTTTTCTGTGAGATCGCGGTACTTCCCCGGACGGGCAATCCCATTTTTGCAACAGCAAGTAATGCTGCGTGGCGCTGCCGCAGCGACCGACCAGGAGCCGTCGAAAGTCGGAGTCTAATTGATCAGCAATAGCCTTTAACTAAATGAAGTTAAAAATTCAATTGTCTATTAAAAAAATACAATTAAAACATATCTGATAATTCATTAATCGAATACCTGATGGTGGGGCAGCAGTTTGCACATCGGTGTTCTGTACAAAAGCACTAGCGAATAGAAAATACGAAAGGGGAATGCCGAAGAACAACGACACTCTCATAGCGATCCCGGTACGGAACTTTCCCCGCGCACTTTTAGTCCTTATTAACATGTTCGCCGTTTATTACCAAAGTTTACTTGAAAGTACCAAAAATTAAAAAAAAAATCGTGTCGATATTAGAGGAGAAATATCACATTTATGTACGGCAGAAAAGAGAGTCCTTCGTCAAATGAAGAATTCGAAAATTTCGGCGTGTATACACCAGGATTTCATTTGTCGGGGTGCGGTGTCACCGGAGGTGCTGAGCACAGGAGCTAGGGGATCGCCTCTCGGTGCGCTACTGCTGCCTCCGCGCCGATTGTCCATCGATAAACATTATCGATAGCGTTGACTCATATCGCCGATACGGGCGCCTATGTGTAAACAAAACGGCCACGCTAAGTTTGGCCGGGGTGCGGGGTGCGCGGGCCACGGACTTAAGCGTTGACGATAATGCGGCAAGTGCACTATTTCAAGTATTAGTATGCATTAGAGAGAGTTTGTACTGGAAACGGCAGCTTGAAGACAACCTGTCACAACGAGGCTTAACATCATCATGCCTTACACAAATAAGCATCCATTCATAACATTAATGATCTGGGCTGTCCTTCGCTGGAGGGTCTAAGGGTGCTCAAAACTCTGTGAAGTATACTAGATTTATACGGAAAGATCATGAACAAAATTGTAGTTAAATTCATACTTTTGTTATCGTATAAACAACAACTCGAGGTACCGTCTCCGTTCAGAATATTTTGTTTAAATAATTCTGTCCGGTGTTAAATTTTTGTGTAAGTTTTTCAAGTAACGATAGTGAATTCGAGTTTATATATATCAGATATGGTTGTCATGGTATGGGCACATTATGAGAAGGAATGAAAGTCATGTGACTAGAAGAGTGGTTAATATGAACGACGTAATATCTGTGTTATTTATGTGCTTTTATCCTTATCCCACATTGGGCGGGGTCGTCACAACATTTCCCTTCCTCCCACGTTCCTCTATCAACTGTCATCTCAATACTTTCATTTACATATCATTCTTCACATAGTCCATCCAAATCTTTCTCGGTCTGTGATTGGAGGGTGCAAAGCTAGAGGAAGATTCGTCGTTGATCTTCCGATCGCTTTACACAAACCTTACCATTTTGAAAAAAGTATCACACCATATTTTCAGCGAATAACATTAAGATTTAAAAAGGAAACATAACCTTCGCAACATTTTAGGGTAAAAACATTGCTCTTTCGTAACATCGCTTGCTTTCCTCCGCCACAATATTCTAATTAGATATAACTGAAATGTATATCTTGTTTAAAGTTAACACTGATTCCAAACTACGATTTAGCAATTGATTACAATTTCAACAAATAAATAATTTTTCTTAACTTTTGCAAACTTTTGTGTTGAAATGTTTATAATGTAATGAAAAAGAATTAAAATATATGCAGAAATAAAGTACGAAAAGTTTTTTTTTTAACATAATTCTATCATATTTTAGAAAATTTTAGTTTTTATCAACAAAGTAGAGTCATTTTATTATATTGCAATGTCAATATCATACATAGTTTTTGTAATTTTATGATTTGCCCTGTTTTGTTTCTGAGACGTAACGTTGTTATTTCCAACAACAATCCGCCATTCCACTCGTTCAAATTCATTTCGACGAAATACCATAGCGTTAAAAATACGAGGACTCCGTGGAGCAGTTGCCAAGGTATTGGATTCGGTGTAGGGGGTCGTGGGTTCGATTCCCACACGGGATAACTATTTGTGTGATAGCCCAAACTGCCCAGTTGTTTCGTATCTGGGTGTTTGTCCGCGTGAAATTTATGTTTGTAAAACGTCCTTACAACACAGGATAATGTTAACTTAAAGTAAGGGCAATGTTTTTTTAAAAGCAAAAATAAAAAAATATATAAAATTCTTGTCAAATTGACAATAATTTTATGGCCTCTTGATCGTTGAAAGTTTGCGAAAAAAATTGACCCACTTTTATGAGCCGAGCTTTTTCCAAGATTATTTCGCTTTCTGTTGCCTCTGGTGTAGCGAACCGTTATTAACCGATAGGACAATATGAGGGATACGTTTTTTAAAAGGAGACAGAACAGGAAACTTAATTTTACTTTTTGTCTTAATTGTAATACCTTTTGGACATAAAAATAAAAATCAAATGATCGTTGGTTCCGTATAAGTCATAGGAATTGCGAAAGGCATATTTCTAGATCTCTTCGCCAATCCAGTAAGATCACCGATACAGAGGGACCCACCTTTGGCCTTTTTGTCCGAAAGCAAATACTTCTCATGTAATGTAGCTACTAATGGCATCAAATTTCTTTGTATGGTTTAATTTTTTTTAAAGTGTAAAGTTGCCAAGCGAGCAGACGGTTCACTTGATGTTAAGTGAATTGCGCCGCCCATGGACATCTGCCACACCCAAAGGTTTGTGGATGAGTTGACAACCTTCTTGAAAATTGGGCTCCGGCCACCTCACTGACGAGACCAAACGCAAAAGTATTATACTTTCGCTTTACTTCGGTCTTCTATGAGCTCGTGGTACTTACCCGGACGAGCCTGCCCGTTCGTGCAACAGCCGAGGCTGCTGCGTGACCCTACCACAGTAATATGACAGGTAAAAAAAATTGTCATAACAAAAATAAAACAAAACTAGTAAGTACGTTTCCTGTTAAAAAAATTTCAAGTTTCAATCGAAAAAACAGAAAACATGCGTAAATGCACTTTATACGATGCTACTATTGACTGATAAGAGACTTATAGATCAGTGTCTGGGAGCTAATTGCAATTTTTTAGGGAATTGTTAAGTGCAATTTTTTAAGTGCTGACGCAACAAGCTCAACGGCGAAGGAAAACATCGTGAGGAAACCTCAATATTTTCGAAATAATAACAAAAATAAATAATCTGAAGATATTTGAAGTTTATTAATTCTACGAAGCATCTATGAGGTCACGTGGTTGACTTTGCCCTGATACCCTGTGAATAGAGTAGGCTGTTGGACAGCAGTGTCCTATTTATAGGCTGCTACTTTCTTTTACTGTTGACTGAAATCAAAACTGTCCGAGAGAGATGAAATCTATCATTACTATCCGGCCAGTGTCAAAATAATGTTTAACGATTTTCGGTATCAAAGTTTGTCCATCATAAACTGCGCAATAACCATTTATTGTATTCGAAAGGTAAACAAAATAAGTGCGCATTATCTTTAATTGTTAGATCGCGCGTAAACAAACATTTGGTACGATTCCACTAGGCGCTTATCAGTTACGAAATCTATTGCGACAGCCGTTCGTGTGGTGCTCATATCTTTCGTGGACCTTATCGAGGGTCCCGGATTGAGGTTTTTATTACGGTCTCGATGCGTACGTGTGAAAATTTTCTGCGTCTGTAAATTTCCATTAAAAACAAGCGGTTAATCAACGCGTAGATTACGGGGATTCGTAAGTGTTGGGAACTTTCCGTACCTTGTTTACACTTCGCGCACATTTCATTGAGAGGTGGCAACGCATCCTCGAACCTACAGGTGCAAATGTCTTTGGGCGGCAGTTATCACTTAACATCAGGTGAACCGCCAGCTCATTTGCCACCTTCGCACATAAAATAACACGCATAATATCTATAGGTCCGTGCTACTAATATAGTGATGAAGGGGCGCAATACTGATGTATTCTATTTCACTGAGTCTGTGACAGTAAAGCGCCAATGGATCAATCGAGACACAGTGACAAGAAATAACATGAGCAATATGAAAATGAGAAGAGAATAATGTTTTATTTAGATATAGCTTTACAATTGTACATACTAGCTGCCACACTAAGTGCGACCTGTCCTGAGGAAGAAATAGACGATTTCCACAATACGGCATCAGCGAATGGGCAGTAAATCCTATATTAACAAATTATATTAAACAAACAAAACAGTCTGTATATGTCCCACCGCTGGGCGAAGACCTCCGGCATAGTCTACCACGCGAACCAACTGCGGATTGGCGGACTAGGCTAGACTAAACTAGAAATAACTAGAAATCAATAAATAACCTGTGGGATACGCTAGGAAACTAGAATAACACACAAAATAAATGCATTCTCTTCGATCAAACAAGTTAATGTCTTTCACACCATATGCCTCCATAATTTATAAAGATTTGGGATTGAAATAGAGTCGACTTCCAAGACGCCTTTGCAAGATCTAAATAGATGCTTATACATTAATAGATGTTTCTGTTATCAGTACTTCATATGGTTTGGCCTATCTCGAAATTTGAAAACTGTTGTAAACTACATTTTTTTAAACTTCATAAACAATCATATAATTTTATATCCTCATTACGTTAACATTGAGCTGAGGCTACGCTGTGATTTGATCGTGTGAAATATTTGGGATAACGTTCTGGAAAAAAAATTGGAGATTCGGAAAAATTGATTTAAGAATATCACTAACAAGTAACATCATTAATTATTAAAAAAAATAAGCATTGCAAGAATCATTATATATTTACAAATTATTGAAGCTAAGTAAAATGAGAATGAGTTGGTGATAAAATTATAATTTCTGAGTTAAATGGATTTCGGACTAGAAGTAACTGGTTTTCGGATAAAGTACAAAGAATGGCGCATGGAAAGACTGCATCAGCTTGTGACTCAGTTTCTAATAAAGCAATTAAAATTAATTGTTGACCGCTCGTAGCGTGTCGCGTGCCATCGGAGCCGCACAGGTCGTGAACTATACACCCCTCCAGATTAAAAAAATCACGCCGGCCTCGGCGGCGAACGTCCAGAGAGTAGGATTACGTCCTTAGCGACTTCAATGGATTTGAAGGTGAAGATGACCTTTGGTAATTCATATAATGTTAGAACAAGGCTCCTGCACACACACATAGCTTAATCGAAATTTTCAGTATGTGCCTGATATTTTCCTGTAGATATTTATTAATTGGAATAAAATCGTAACACTTTAATCTAAAAGCTTGTTACGTGTGCCACAAAGGAAAAAAATTGTGGCCGCGTAAGAAATATGAGAAGCAAATAAAGTCATAGTCGCATGTCGTTTGTATGCAACATTTGTAGCACTAGGTAATATGAGCATTAGCTCACTACGATACGATTTAATGTTATGATAGGACAGTAAATGTAATGTATAGACAGATACATCTATCAAAACAAAAATCTAGATTTCATCGGGATTATATGTAAACAACATTGCTTAATTTTTATAATATTAGGGTTAACTGTTGGCGCCGCAGCATTCAATAATTTTGACATCAAAAATGAAGGCCAAAAAGAATAAAACATAATAGATTAAAATAAAATTAGAAAAAGTTATAATAGATTAGTTTTTTTGGTCTCTCGTCTGCATCAAAAAGATTTAAAATCAATTTTTAAATGATGTTTACCGATGACACATGTTAAGAAAACATTTTCAAAAAATTATCTTGATAAATTTCATAGCATCAGGTGCACTAGTGTTATGAGGCCAAGATTCTAGAATATACTATTCTGACTAGCAGAGGCAGTGAATGTGTATTATATAATTAGATTAAATAGATTATAAAAAGCCCAAGTAGGCATAAAAAAGACACACTTCTGAAAGTTGTAAAAAAGCGATACTACCGAAAAAAAAAATGTTCGATATGATATGCCAAGTTTAGTCTATGGTTTTCTTACCTGTGATTCCCTACTAGGTACTAGCAATATAATTTAAAAATAGCTATTGCAACTTCTTAAACTATAAATTGTGTAAATTCATAAGAAAAACTCTATGAACCAATTTATATTAACTTACCGCTGATAAAAATGTATTGACTACACGTCATCTATACAATTGACAAATTCGTTTCTATTCTGACCCTGAAATGTAAACCCTAGTGTTTTACATGTAAAAAGCGCTCAAAATCTAAATGTCTTTCATAATAAACATAAAGTATATTAAGACTGCATTCGGGTATTTTGTCCAAAAAGAGCACCGAGTCATTTCCAAACATGGGTACATAAATTAATCAGTTCATTAACCCCCTCAGCGTCAGTCAACGAAGCAAATTGTTTGTTAACCGTTGCCACTGAGTTCCACCGTTCAGGAGACTAAAATGCAATTTGGGAAGAGCAGTGACCAATACCACTCCGATATGCTGAACGTGAGTCAATGGTACTCGGGAGTCCTAATTATACGGTGGCGCAGGAGTCAGCGGGAGGAGGGCCGGGGAGGAGGTTCGGGGAGCGGGAGGGCGGGGAGGCAGGCCGCGGCGGGAGGCACACGAGCGGAGCGCCCGCCACCCGCCGTACGCGTATTGTATGGAAATATATAATTGGCCCTCGTATTCTTCTTTTGACGAGCTGCGCGATCGCTCCATTATGTCGGGCGCAGCGGGAGCGGCGGCACTCGGCCGCCACTGACGAGTACCCGGTCGCCTGCCGCGCCACCGTCGCGCCACCGTCGCGTCTCCGTTGCGTCACAGTCGCGCCACCGTCGCATCCCCGGTGTCAGCCTATCCAGCCATCATGAATGGGACCGAGCGAGGTACGACACTTTGTTATTTAGCCCGCGCCAAGGTTGCCTCGAAGCGGGTCGGAAGTGCGTCCAATTCCAGTGAATGGCTGGATCGGCCCCCATTGGAGCTGGGCCTGAGTGGAGCCCATTGAGCGTAGTGCTGAATGGATCCTCGCCGTGTGCCGTGAGTATGGAAACGAGAAAGCACCACGGCACGCAATGGGGTCGGGTACGTACCTTGGTCCGTGGCTCGCGTTGGGCGCTACTCCTCAGCTTAAGCTTGCGCCGTCGGCCTCGGTGTCGGCCTGTTAAATTACGGGCGTGGCGGACGACTCGCGAACGACCGGTTGTCTCTATATGAGGTCGAATTAGTGTCGATTGTGTCTTGAAGGTCTCGGGTAGAGGACCTCTGAGCCGTGCAATTTGCACAAACTACGGTGTCAGACCGACCCGTCGCTTAAAAATTGTTTCCAAGCGCTGGACAGTCCTTTCTATTGTCGGTGCTGCTGTGTGAAAGCACCAACAATGAGCGCCTATTGTATCCAACAACTAGTAAAGGAAGTGACATCCACCACGCCTTTCTACATTGTGTAAATGTCCCGTTGATTATTCGGGTCACTTCTCTCCGTCAATCCGTCGCATACGTGGATGAACAACATTCCAAACTGGTATCGCACCCGATCGATCCATTAAACTCTTAAATCATTTCAACGTTACTTTTCATCGGTTCGATATAAATTTTTTCTGGTGTTTTAAAACAAATTTTTCCTTCTATATATATATATATTTATTTCTGTATTGTTTCTTATTGTTACACAACATATTAAAACTATCTATCCTATCTAACTACTATCCGTTTTCCAATTCAGTTAATTCCATTAATAATTCGAACTAGCTGGTGGCGTGAATCGTCATCGATATATTGTGGCGTTGGCGTTTCAGCGTCGCTATGGCAAACAATTAGAGTTACCTTGCGTCTTATTTAGCCGGCATCGTTTTGCCGCCGCCCGTGGCGGGAGTAGGTGTGATTATTTCATAGCTGGGGCTCAGCGCGGGCCTAAAGTTGGACGAAGGGGAGGCCTCGCCGACATCGGTGCCTCATCCGGTCAGGTCTCGTGCTAATTGACAATTGGCGGCGGCGCGGTGTGCCGCGAACCAAATAACCTGCAGCTTTGTGCCCATGGCCCACCTCACCGTACACGTGATCCCGTTTCGCCTTTCACTGCTCGCTTCTCCCGTAAATTTTGTAAATTGCAAATTACAAAATTTACTTTTTTCAACAGCCAATTCTATTGTACTTTGTACCTTTTGTTAGTCTGGGATTTATTAGTAAAAAATATCTAGATTTTATGTTTTGTTTTCTGTGTTCTTTTTTATTAGTAATATGTCAGTACTTTGCACGTTGGGAAGATATGCCCCAAAATACTTAAATGTTTTTGGGTATTGAACTAGAATATTGGTTCATAGTGCTAAAATACATTTCTTTGACAATTTTCTCCTCTATCGTTCCAACCATATTTCGCAGTAAATTGCTAAGTTACTACCGCTATATGTTACGCCAAACTCCTCGTACTAAACTGCTCTGTGCTTTAATAAGTCATGTTAAGTCTAAAAACAAAAAAAAAATACAATATATACCCATAAAATTTAGTTCGTTTAAAAATTTTCTTCCACACTGCTTTTCAAATTACATTGATACTTTAATAGTATAATGAAATTTAATTCTATAATCAATAAAAACATTCCCAATCGTACGTTAATTTTGGATGGGAGTTCAAGAAACTTTCGCCTATAGCACAATGCTACCAACGTTCATTAAATGCATTCTCGCCCACGACGGCCTGGCTCAAATGGAAAATGCTTCTGTGTCATTCACATTAAGACCTTTTCCTCGACCGACTTTCGGTCGAGGAAAAGGTCTTAAACGCACGTGTCTATTTGCAGTCAAGTTATATTCGATAACACACCCATTCATCAAATTCAAATTCAAATTTCTTTATTTGCAAGTACATAGGTACAGAAATATTTTGATCGTGTTGTCATCACAATGTTGAACTAACCTATTTAGCTGTTTTTAAGAGCACCAAAAGACATATTTATAATACAATTTTATTTACAAATAACTAGTAAAAACGTCCTTATACAACTTTACAGATATATTAATTCATGCATCGATTTTTAATAAAAAGATAATAATTTAAAAACTCATTTATTGTGTCAAATGGTTTCTTTAACAGCCATCGTCGTAACAAAATTTTAAACTTATTTTATGGTAATTGTTTTATAAGTGAGGGTATCTTGTTATCAATATTATTGCACAATGTTAAATATAATGCAATTTTTTGAAAGCGCCTACTTTTTGGAATTGTGTCAAATACTAATTTATCTTGGTTCCGCAAGTTTCTTTTTGTCACATCTTTAGTTTGTAAAAACATAAGCTTGCTGTAAAAATATTTTTTTAACAATCTGTGATATTATCCCAAATTATAAGTTCGTATCTGATAAGAGATTCTATATATGCAAAATATTCAGTGATCACTGTATTTCTGTTATATATTTCGGTAATTAGGTAACGCGTATACAAATCTGTTTATTTTCTTACACACTTTATGTTTATGTTCCTTACAATTTAGATTTGAGTCTATAAGTAAATCTAGAAATATTGTGCTTTAGAAGTTTTCCATTTCATTTAACATTTATATTAAAGATTAAGTTCTTAAAAAAATTATATTCGTCTTACTTAAATTAATGTGTAGATTATTTTTACCAAGCCATTTATCTATTGAGTTCACTGTTTTAATTTCTTTATCCGTTTTGTGATGCTACAATGTACTTTTTTTACTAGTCGTAATCTTCATTATGATGCCATCTGCAAACAAACTATACTTTGAAATATAAGGTAAATCACAATCAATTATGTATCTTACACTACTACTAACAATGGTCCGAGTGTACTACCTTGAGGAACACATTGAAATTAATGTTCAAAATGTTTAACTCATCACGTTTCGCAGCAGCGTCCGAATTCATAATGGACATTTCTCAGAAAATTTCCTCCCATTTTGAATATTACTTTTATAAAAGACAAAAATTATCAAAAGACAAATCGGACAAAGGTAATAACAGTCTGATAGTGAAACGAGCATACACCGCTATGAACTAACTGTTTCTTGGAATAAGTGGTAGATATTATCAACAACAGCCTTGATTAACACAACAGCAATAAA
Organism: Iphiclides podalirius; assembly: GCA_933534255.1. Lineage (NCBI taxonomy): Eukaryota > Metazoa > Arthropoda > Insecta > Lepidoptera > Papilionidae > Iphiclides > Iphiclides podalirius. The sequence goes on along the minus strand of OW152813.1, from coordinate 1,270,375 downwards.
CTTTGCCAAAGAACTAATGTCTGTGAAAAAGTTGGTGTGAGTTATCAAATAACATGCGTGTTCTGGTGCCTTTTTAATGTTAGTCGGAAAGAACCTTTTTTTTATTGTTCAATTTATTTAATCGTTCGTAATCAATAGGGAAACTGACAAATGCTTATATTGCATAATTTTACAAATATTGTATACTATAATAAACCTAAAGACAGTATACACACACACCACTAAAGAGGCCAATTGTGTGCTGCAATTTGAGATGCGCTTCACGTTTCCACTGATCGCTTGCGGCTAACCTCAACTGCGTACCTCGTTTTAATAAATCTAAATCGAGTCATATGATGTTGTCAACTTAATCTGCGGTAGTCAAGGAGCTTGTGCATCGTTTTTAGAGTTTTGGCGGAAAATTTGGTCAGATGACGAATCTGAGGACATCTTAAAACGTAAAAACGTAAATGACAAAATAAAGAAAACAGACCGCAGTCTTTTGCTGGTTCTTTTTGGACAGGTCTAAATTAGTAAAAAAAGTAGTTTCTATAAAAGACGATGGCAAATGAGCAGTCATTTAACCGGATGTTAAATGGTTACCACCGCTCATTGAGATGCACAACCGATACCGAGAGGATGCTGTGACAAGCTTTAGAGAATGAATTATTTCTGGTGTAGGATGATTTACTATGATTTCTTAAAACTACACACTTACATACACTCGAACTAGCTAACAAAAATACTCTAATGATAAATCAAAATAATCACCATACAATGTCATTATATTTATCAATCACACTCAAAAGAGCAAATAGCTGTGTGATTCTTTCGAAATCTAGAGAAACAAAATTTCTTCATGATGATTTATATTACTAGCTTTTCGCCCGCGGCTTCGCTCGCGTTGAAGTCCTTAAATAAATATCTTTCTTTAAAAAAATATATTTTAAAATTAAAAAAATATCCTATGTCCTTTCTCAGGCTCTAGACTATCTGTGTACCAAAATTCATTTAAATCGGTTCAGTAGTTTTGGAGTGAAAACGAGACAGACGGACAGAGTTACTTTTGCATTTGTAATATTAGTATGGAATTTTTCGTTGAAGTTTTGCAAACTTGTACCGTTTAATATATTGCAAATGTATTGTATAATTATTTCCTCTCTATATGTATGCATGTATGTGTATGTATATACATAAGTATGGTTATGCATACATGTAGGCTATTAGTGTGTAGGATTCAAAATGACATTGTATTCAGTTACATTGTTCATTGCACGTCATACAAGCATCAATCAATTGTAAAACGGGCTCGAAGAGGCGGCGAAACGCCACGTCGCGAGACTCCCTAGAACTCCCTAGAGAGACTAGTCGGAAAGTTTATATTAAGAGTAAACCGTAGATTCGCCTCTCACAGGCGAAGTTTAAGTTTTTGTTGTCTTTCCACTGTCTAACGTGGAGAATACTCAGATTAGTATTAGAGATGTGTTATTTGATTCAAAATTTTATACATACAGACGGACATTAGTATGGACCTTATGCTTATAACTAGCAGTAGACTATTCGAAAGTTCGATGGTTATCTTCGAGAACGATCCATATTTTTGATGTAAATAATCATAAATGTTCGGGTGAAACATTGTAATAGTTACAAACTTTTTTCCAGATTACGATCAGCATTTATGTAAAAGACACAGAAAAAGGTAAAACCGTTGACATCGAGTTAAAAAACATGTTCATTCCGTATCGATGAATATAAAACAGTCTTTACATAAGAAATACAGTGGAATTAGTATTGAAGTTTAAGTGCAACTCGTCAAATGTAAAATTACACAATTAGCGAAATGAATTTCCCTGGGAGACGTCTGCAAAGCGACAGAGATAAGAACGTAGTCGCAGAATGAGACGTACTGGTATTGGCAACTGGTCTCGGGGAGAGCGCTGTGCCCTCGGCACGGTAATGTGGACTTCCTGGCTCCTTTCATCGATCAATTCCCTTCGCGTTGCATTCACTCGCCGCCTAACAAGCGCCGACACGCACCACTACAAATTAGGGCCTCGTGTTTGTTCGTGTTAAGTATTTGATAGGAGGATGGAAGATGGCGGCTCCCATCGCCACGTCCACTTACATATTTAATGCGCTTCTGGACTCGGCCTTTGGTAATTGTGGGAGCAAATTGACGTGAAACACGCAGCGCTTGAGTTAATAACTTCTCCGAGGAACTAGATCGTTTTCTACTTATTGAGAGTAACATGTTTCTGAATTTGATAATTTTATCTCTGTGAAGTTAGTGCAAACTAATTATGCCGTTTGTTGTCGTTATTTTTGTTCACATTTATTCTTATTTCAAAAAAGCATAATACAATAAATTGACGTAAGACTTAGTTCTTATAAAAGTAAAGTAACAGCATATTAATGTATCACTGCCCAGCAAAGGCTACCTCTGTACAGAGGTAGCCTTTGCCTACTAGAAATACTTTTTTGTTTTTGTTGGTATTTGCAGGTTTTCTCACGATGTTTTCCTTCACCGCTGAACATGTCATAAGTCAGCACTTAAAAAGAACAATTTCAATGGCGCTGGTACCGGGGATTGCACTCAGAATGCCCGAGTATATTGAAAGTGAATTGAAAGCGAGCTGGGACAGGGAATTAATACGGCTGTAGTTCTTATAAGTAAAAGAAAATATAATTTTAAATTTAATTTTTTTTTTTATGCGTAAAGTTGTCAAACGAGCAGACGGTATAATGTTATTTGGAGTTCTGTGATGATGTCAACCTTTTGAAAGCGTTACGCGAAACGCGAAAGTATGCCATTCGTGAAACTATGATTGCAGGAGGCTGCTGCGTGGCCCTACCACCGTAATTTTAGTTCTGTGAGCAATTGTGAAACATGAAATTAGAAAAAAAGAAAAAAGATGGGACTGTCATTAAAGCAAAATTAAAAATAAATACAATGAAAACCAAAATTTTGTCCAATGGAAAACATTCAGATATTATAGTAGCAAACGAAAAAAAAACAACTCTATAAATATGTAGGTACGTATACTTAGTACAGCTATCTTTCAAAAATAACAATGAAAAAGAAATACAACCAAAAATAACTTCAGCTGTGAAGAAATATTGGATCTCGAAAGAAAATATTATTATTATCATTTATTTCAAGTTACTAAGAATCATATATAGGGTGTCCCATAACTCAACATCAAGCCGATACGAGGTGATGGTATTGATTTTAACCATCATGCGAAAAATTAGAAAAAAAAATCTATCCCATGCAGTTTGGCAATTATGTTGTTATGTAACCTAGAAATATTTGGTCAAACTGTAACCATTTTTAGGTTATTATGGTTAATTTTTACTAACTACAATAACTGAAAATGGCATTAAGTCCGCCTTTGTACTAGATTGTGCATAAAGTGAAAATAAATAAATGGATGATATGTGTATCTTACTTTTAATAGAAATGGAAGGAGGCCTTTGCCCAACAGTGGGACACCAGTGGCTGAATACGGATACGAATGCTTAAATTGTAATGGGCAGGACATACATATAAGGTGGATATGTACTTCAAATTCAAATATCTTTATTCAAAATAGGAGAAAAGAGTGTAATACTCACTTATTGATAGTCAAAATGAGGTACCAAAGGAATGGTCAAAAAAGTCACCAAAGGAGAGAAAAGGAAGAAAAGGTAGACCACGGAAGAGATGAAGAGACATTTGCAATCATATACGCAGAAGGCACGGTATAGAGATGAAAGAAAGCATTTAGAAAGGTTTAGGAGAGTCCTACGCCGCAGAGGTGTCTGCTACCACCATGTGTTAAATTTTTTCTTGTTTCTCATTCATGTATCATCACTTTCGTACATTACACTAGATATGTCGGTGTAATTTTATATTTAAAAAATATTGTTGTAGTAGTAAATAAAGGCTATTACTAATGATATTATAATTTTTTTTTTATGCACTCATGCACATAAAACTCAACGTTTAATCGAGCTTAGAAGATAAGTAAGCTACGCCATTGCAGGGTGTTAAGACCCCCACTTAATGGAGTGATTGCTGAGGATTTTGCTTGGTGGTAGTCTTTGGGGGAGGCGTATGTTCAGCAGTGGCCTTGAACAGGGTGCACAGTCACTGCAGCCTCTTGTATTATTAAGATGAGGTATTGTAACTTTTCACTGTACTTACAAAAGCTCCAAATTACATACGCCTAGTATTTCATTATCAAAAGAAACTATATTCAGGACAGCGAGATGGCAATACAATGTTTCCGCACAAGTCTTACATGTAACAATCTAAATTTTTCGAGCTCCAGTTGATGTCTTTGGCACTTGTGTCAGGTCCACGCGTGCGTACGATCCCGGAAGTGGTGCGTGCAGGTGTCATCCCTACGTGCACCGCATAGACATTTAAAATACCCAATTAACCCCGACTTGGTATCGCAGCATCCGCGTGGCACGCGCCATGATCGCGCTAGTGTCGTGACAGAGTGACACGAGGTCGCGTGTCATTTTCTAAAATCAGTTAATCCGGTTATGCAAGTTAATGGTGCGGTCGTTTGTAGCCAATTGGCCCATTGGCTTGTTGACTCCGTCAGTTGACGGGCGTTTGAGTGCAGGAAGCCGGCGCGTTTGTTTCAAGTCTCCCGGCCGTGTGCCCGGAACGCGCATGCTCCGACTGGTGTCACCATGCGTGCGCCGTTCTCCGGGACTAGTGCGTACCGACCCTGTAAGATGTTTCAGAGCTGCGAACTGCGGTTGACGTGACCTAATTTATATAACACCACATGCAACTTGGTGTGCAAAAAGACGACCAGCATGATCCTCGCCCATGGAGGCATCGTAGGGAAAACAACGGCGGTTAAGAGGCAACCGAAGGCGAAAATCGATCGGCATTCTCTTCCCACTATTGTTGCGTGAGAGTCTCGGCTTGCACGCAACTTTTTACACAGCTCCTTGTCACCGCTACAGAACGTCACACATGACAATCTTACAATCTATTTAATTGGGAAGTTTACTTACGTTGTTCTTCCTGCGAAGAGTTGTAAAGTCATTATGGTTTGTTCGTGTTCAATTACATCGGTGCTTATACAAATTACAGGAACATATTTAAACGTTATTTGTGCTGTCACAAATTAATCTAATCGAAAGTGCTTACGCCACATGAATGTGTATACACGACCTAAAAGTAAAAGTTTACTTTTTGCACGAGATGATATTAAGGCAGAATGAAGTATTGAAATCCACATTATTTGTTAATTTTGTGGCGGGAGAAGTGGCTAGAGAACTGTTTTGAGAAGAAATAACGTGGAGACAATATTTATGTACAAAAACCGATGCCCAAGACGGATTCCTAGTCAAGTAATGTGCCCTAGTTACTTGATGGTAAAGCGTGAAGCCAATAATTTGATTAATTGACGATTAAAATAAAAAGCGGGGATTCTGTTGGGCCATACAGTTTCGTATGTAATTGCTACTGACTTACTCGTCACGGAGATCATGATAACAAATAAAATCAATTACTGGTCAAGTATTAAATGTCATTTTCACAAACTAACAGTACAAGCTCAATATTTGGTGATACACTTTTAGGTATTTTTCTTTTGTTACGATAAAGAAGTATAACGTAATGTAAGTATAGCGCGCATAAGTACATACATAATTTTTGTATAAGGGTTAGAACCTATAAATTAAGTAATACGTTGTTTGGTTTAGAAGATTCCGCTCTTCTATACAAAATAATTTATCACGAAAAAATTGATAAATGTAAAATGCAAATGCAATGTAATTAGAAATTATTTATTTATTTATTTATTAAGGTACACCAACAGCATAACATATACTTACATTTATATATACATATATTTTTAGTTAGAGGTTTTGTTCTTATATTTACGCCAATTATAGGTATACACAATATTTACGATATAAGTACCTAAAAGTAAAAGATAACAATTAATTTTCTAATAAATAAAAATAAATGGAATATGTGCACTGGTTCCGATAGAGAGGGGGAAACACTGCCACTACTATAGGAAGGAAATCGATAGTGAGACGTTTCTTCTCAGTTGCGCAATTTCGAAACCGTCTACGTTGCACTGTTGGCTGTTGGTTACATTTATATTGCATCAATTACGAGTACGATAGTGACTCGTGGTTCAATCAACTCTACGGTGAGCGCAAAACGTGAAGACGGAGTCCTTCCCTCCCTCTCGTGCCAGTTTTCTTTTATATTCTTTATGACATATCAGAAAGGAGGTGGGATGGTTATGACGCTTATCGTCCACTAACACCGCGAGAATTTACATTTTGCCACTGGAACGTATATAAGTATTGTATTACAAAAACGTTTGGGCGCAATTATTACGAATTACATCATCGTCGAAGAGTTATGTCTCTTATTTGATAAAATAAATTATGGTCACAATGCGTTCCTGTAAAATTAGTAAATAAAAAAAGACTACCAAGCGTATTTGGTCTTCTTATGTTTATGCGCTCTTTTTAGATATTTTTTGTCGCGGTCCAACAGTACTGTTTAAGTTATGCAACAAAACAGATTCTTTTTTCATTTAAATTACATTTAACAAACGAATATTTTATTACCAGCGAGTTGAGTAGCCATCATGAGTTAATTATAAAAACACGATAAGATCAATATTACATGATGATTCTCAAGGCTAGTTAAACTACTACTCTTCGGTCCATTATTATTTTAATATAACAAATTAAACGTTATTTTATCTATTGCTATATGGAATAAATTTACGATATTACGATATCATATCGATATTATTAAAGCCTGTATTTGTTTTTAAGGTCCGGTAGTTATAGGTTTACTCTTGATTTCCTACGGTTCGTTTCATTTTTTTACTATTTCCGTCCCTTGTACTGTTGTTGTTTTTAAAATTGGCAAGATTATAATATTATTCAATTTGCAACTACTTTTTTTAATTCGCTGTGCATTATACTGTAAAACATTAAATTTTTTGTCACCAGGTTCTCGCACGAAGTGCCTATACATATTTTTTATACTTCATGCAATCGAATAAAGCGGGCTGTCGAATGACAACAGTACGTCCTCCTTATCGTGTTTGATCGTGATACAGTATCGAAAGCTACGGGTCGTTATTCAATTGACAAGTGCTAATGTAAAGGTTAAGAGATGGTGACTGGCGGCGATCGATCGTCGTCTCGAATAAGGCGCGGACGAAACCTCTGAATTGACACTCGCTATTGACTATAGAACGCTTTATCTCTGTCGTCCAATTTCAGGTGTGGACATTGCATATTTGCTCGTAGCTTATTCAGTCGGCGAGCACTCGAGACGCCATGTCGGAGTAACCAAATTAAACATCGTGTTATAATGGTTGTTTTTCCTCAACCAAATTACTGGCCTCATCAATGGTAGTAAAATATATAACACGCCTTTTATTGATTTTCCTGTTATTTTTTGTTTAATGTAGTATAATAAGACCAATACAAGATTTCGCGACACTAGTCGTCAACGGATGAATAAAATAGTATAGTAGTGAAGTTCAGGTATAAATTGTGACCAGTGTGTTGTCTTACTGGTGGTCACCAATTCAGTAATCTTAATGGATCCCATCCTGCTGTTGTAATAAAAGAATTATTATATTTTTCAAAGAAGATAAACGTGGAAAGAATTTAAGTGAGAAGGAAATGTTGAAAATAGAAGAATCATCCATTGTTATTGAATAAAAGTATATAAGGTATAAATGTATTGTTACCACTAATAGGAATTTGCCAAAGAACACAGATTTCTATACACTTCGTTTGTAGCTCTTCTGCCTAATATAGAAACGATTATTGCATCGTTAACAGTGATAGGCTGAGAGTATATTCCATAATGTAATATATAAAATTGTCTTGTGTTCATATCGGCCAGGATGGAGAATCTGACATTTTTCGTCCCCCTAAATGTTAAGGGTGGTCCACCCAAAACATTTTTTTCTACCCTAAAAATAATTTATATGGCAAAAAAACGCATATATATATATGTGTGTGTTTGTGTGTTTATATATATATGTATTATTCTTCTGTGCACACGCACTGATTTTGATGACATTTTTTGTGTGTGTTCAAGTTGATTCAGGAATGAATTAGATACACAGTTCGCACCATTACAAAATGTTTTTTTGATTATTTTTTTATTTATTAGTTGTATCCAGATTTAGGACGTGTGTACAGGACATGGTCTGTCGGTTCCGCTACTTTATAAATAAAAACAATCAACACTTCTGTAAATAAAAATTTTGATAAATGTAAAAAGATAATATTCAGTATAGAATTTTTTTAAGCACTATGAACCTCCTAATGGTAGTTATGTATTAAGTCGTTTAGTTATAAATTTTTCCCCAAATAAGATTTATGAGCTAAAACGGGGTAATCCCTCTGAAAAATCTTATTACTTATTGGGTTAGCCAAATAAATTACTCCGTATGGAATATACTTATCAAAGATACCGATTTATGTTTAGTAGTAGTTTAATACAACTATTATGGAGTCATAATTCATACTAAGTTGTCTATAATAAAGCACTTACATAATAATTATATATATATTTTGGTGTTCTTAATCAAATATTTTCTTCATTAATCGCTCACAGTGTTCATGGGGTTGTTTTAACGTAGACATCGAAGTGTTGTAACGAGCTAGTACATAATACAGATTTATTTTCTCTGCGTGTTTAAAATACACCTCGTGTAATTTCTGAACTGTTTTGCTACTATAACTACCAGAAATGTTGTTTCGTTGGTACCGCAATTTTTAGATTGTAGTTAACTCCATGCTATAGTATTCTTGTGTTCGAAAAATGTTTAAATACAGACTATAAGTTATAATAATAATTTAGAGTCTGAAGCAGACAATATTTTATATGTTGTTATTTTTTTTCTGCATTTACCTATAGTATATTTACCTGTAGTAAATTGTCTTGCCTATTAGTATTTTGTAAATATATATTATCACCAGACCATTAACTGAAATCGAAACACCTCGCAATCAGTACCCTGCCTTGAGATTTGGGTGCAGACGCAAGCAATTGCGAGGTGAACAGTTGACGTTTCTCCCGTCCTAGATCTGGCGCGCAATTGCACACCGCCCGCAATCGACGACTTCCCGGCGGGCTTCTTCACCGAGCAGCAGCGGCAGCACGGCGCCATCGTGCTGCACGCCCTGATATCCATCTATCTGTTCGTGGCCCTCGCGGTCGTCTGCGACAAGTTCTTCGTGCCAGCGGTTGGTAGGATATGCCACGGTGAGTGCGCAAGGAAATCAACCCCCACAAAGCTAAGCCAACGTTATTTAAATTCACTAAATAATAAAAATGGCTCACAAAAACTGATAAAAAATTAAGAGAAAAAAACGAAGGGACTCACTGTGTATTGAAAAATTTAAACATCGCGAGTGTCTATGTGCCTTGTTCTCCTATATTCGAATTGAAATGTTTGGCTTGAATTTGTTTCGCATGTTGGGACGCAATAGTAAACAAATAGCTGATGCGTCTGGGTTATATACATTGGAGATATGCCCTTCGCCTACTGTTGTGGTTACAGAAGGGGCCTATAATTTTTAAATTCAGTAGATGATTAAATTAGGCTTGGTTCAATTGCAGCGCTGAACATGACAAACGACGTGGCCGGCGCCACTTTCATGGCCGCCGCCACGTCGGCACCCGAGCTATTTGTTAATGTCATCGGGACTTTCATCACGGAGGGTGACATCGGTGTTGGCACTATCGTTGGTTCCGCAGTCTTCAACATTCTCGCTGTGGCCGCCTGCTGTGGCATTGGCGCTGGAATGGTATACTCTATATTCTTAGCTACGAGTTTAGTGTAAATTATATTGTTAGTGTAATTATAGCTGTTGTAGGAAGAAGGTATCTTCAAAGAGAGGATGTATGGGCTTTTACCCATATAAAAACCCATACATCCTAAGACTAACACACGCATTCATAACAACTTCTTGGATTTACGCGAATATTATACATTTCAATAAAACTAATTTACGGATTTTTTCGCGGTTTATTTTCATTTTGAAAGACCCGACGTTTACAGCCTTACAGCATTCGTGGTCGTTGACTGGACTGACACGTCAGGCGTCCTATTGTCATTGTCAACTTGGGTTCACGTTAGATTGAAAATTATAAATTTATATAATGTTATTCGAATTCACACACAGAACGCTAACAATATCATAATGTTTTGCTGTGTTTGTTTGAAGATTCAATAGCGTAACAATTATTTCGTTGAGTTGACTTTGAGATCAAAGTCAACATAACGAAATAATTGTGAACCAGTTGAAAACTATCTTTATATTGTATTGATTAAGAGTTTTGAAATTAAATAAATTATAAATCAATAAGAATTCTTATCAACTAAACGATTGCTCTCTGTCAAGTAATAATAACATTTTTGGGTAGTAAACGTCTGTTTCAGAAACTCTTACCTCCATAAGTTTATTTAAGACCCATTTTTTTATTTAAAGTAACAGTCAAGAGCGAAGGGCTAATAAAAACTATCAATATGGTTGAATATAAACAAAACCACGGTGGTAGGGCCACGCTGCAGCTTCGGCTGTTGCACGAATGGGCAGGCCCGTCCGGGTAAGTACCACGACCTCACAGAAGACCAGCGTAAAGTGGAAGTATGACAAATACTTTCGCGTTTCGTCTGGTGAGTGAGGTAGCCGGAGCCCAATTTTCATAAGGTTGTCAACGCATCTACAACCCTCGGGTGTGGCAGATGTCCATGAGCGGTGAAATTCACTTAACATCAGGTGAACCGTCTGCTCGTTTGACAACTTTCGGCATAACAAAAAACCAGGAAAATGACAGCAACATCTGAAGACACCTGGAATATTTCATTTACAAGTTACCAGGGCCTGGAAGATAGGTCTGAGAGACGTTCTTTACTATTGGTATCTCTTACAGGTGGTGCCATTGGACTGGTGGCCACTGACTCGCGACTGTTTGGCCTACGGCATCACGGTGTCAATACTCATCTGCATAATGCATGACGAGTACGTGCAGTGGTACGAGGCCTTTCTTCTAGTCCTTCTCTACGGCGTATACATTTGCATTATGTATTACGACAAGTCCATTCAGAATTTTGCCAAAGGTATGAATGTATGGTAACTCTTATTTTAAATACAGATTTAAAGTCCTCAGATGATTTAAGTATTTATTGTTAATTTTTCAATATATATTTGTAGGAAGTTGGAAATGCGTGTCAGAAATGTTGAAGAAAGATGAAGAGACGACAGGAAATGGTATATATTTTTGTTATTCTTCATGTTTATGAATAAAATACAGTTTAACTTAATTAATACTTTTGCAAATTGCAGAATTGAGTGAATCCAAAGTGCCTACTTTGCCGCATAAGAACGAATTAGGTGTAGATCGCTACCAACATAATGGAAATATAAAAAGTATTTCGCTGTATCGTGACGGCAGGGAGAAGAAACTGGAAACCATTGAAGATGAAGACAAGAATGTTCATATTGAGGTCGATCCCAAGTCATGTGATCCTGAGATCATTACTCAAGAGGATCATAGCTGCAAAGACGACGCAGATGAACCGAAAAAAAGTGACAAAGATGGGTATGAACATTCACTATGGAAGTGGCCGTCTGGACGGAGCCATTTAACGAAGGTACAGACCCGACAAGAAATACAAGTTCTAGATCATTCATGTGACTACGGAGACTAACATTTTTGCTCTTTCGCAGATTACATGGATCATAACTTGGCCAATTCATCTGGTATTTATGTTCACAATACCCGACTGCGAGAAGCCCCGCTTCAAGAGCTGGTTTCCCCTCACGTTTATCATGTGCATCGTGTGGATAGGATCCCTATCTTACATAGTCGCTTGGATGATCACTATTATTGGTTTGTGGCTTCTAAAATACACTCGTACAGATGTCTTTATATTTATAAAACCTTTTGTAATTATGAATACATCTATGTACTTAATAGTCTGCAAAGTCTGCAAATACTGCAATATTAACTTTGAATCGGTGCGACCTAAATAAATTATTGTTTGACTGAGTCACTTGTGAATAGCGCTGTAATAAAAAGCACGAGCGTGTGGTCAATGGTACCATTTTTGTTTTGCAGGTGACACTTTAATGATTCCTGATTCGGTTATGGGAATAACATTCCTCGCCGCTGGAACTTCGGTGCCGGAAGCCGTGTCAAGTGTTATAGTTGCAAAACAGGGTGAGTTGGTGACATATTTTCTAGGTGAAATTAATTGAAGAACAAATTGGTCAATGTGATATTGCTGCAGGTCACGGGTCAATGGGCATCAGTAACTCGATTGGCTCCAACACTTTCGATATACTGCTGTGCCTCGGGCTGCCTTGGCTCATAAAGGCGTCATTAACTCCAGCCGAGCCTGGAAACTACTGGGTGAGCCGGATTTTTTTTAAGTTCAATGTTGGTCGCTTGCGAATCTGAACTGAAGCGTAGCGTTCCGCTTAGCGGTTGTGTCTAATGCGAATTGTTGTGTTAAGCATAAGCACGCTCGCTTCATTGCCATGTTTCGTAAACTGTTATCTCAATTCCTCTGTTTGGTGTGTCTGCGTGACTATTTTCGTATAACTTTAAAAAGCATTATATCAATAGGTGAAGATAAATTCAATGGGGCTGGAGTATTCAGCGATTTCGCTGCTGTCCACGCTGCTGATGCTCTATCTCACCTTCTGGTTCAACAAGTTCAAGCTGGATGCCGCGGTGGGGCGCGCCTGTCTCGCCATGTACGCTATGTTCCTGGTGCTGGCGACGCTCATCGAGCTCAACGTCTTCTTCCCCGTCAACGTGCGCACGTGCAAAAGAACCGAACTGAAGTCCTAGACAACCAGCTCTTATGGCAAACAGTGAGGACAGAGTAGGCGCGTCTGTCCTCAACACGGTGTGAGATAACGGTTGTGCCTCACTCAACTCTAATTGGTTTTCGCTTAGTATTGAATTGTTCAATTTAAAATTGTTTACCTCCTCCCGTCCGTAAACTACGTACGGCGAGCACTCTGCAAGTTCTCATAGATTAATTGCTTCCGGCGTTTTGAGACAAATGGCTAATGGCATTGGTGATACAATCGGCCCGGCAGGGCAATTTTATTATTTTTAATGCCATTGGGTCGCTTTTATATTTTTGTAAGTGGATATTTAAATGTTTAATTTATGTATTTAAGATTAATAAAGGCAATCAACCATTTAGCTGCGGATACGAGCAAGTGACGGATGAGCAATTAAGGTGAACGTTTTTGAGGCTTAAGGATAATTTAGGATGCAATTGTTGCGGCAACGGTTGCCTTGATCACCGGTACATATGCGATTAGTGAGCAATTGAATGCGTAATACGTTCGTTCACTTGGCATCATAAGCGGGCAATTTGCGTGTCGTTTGACTGCGCGGATCACGACGCCCTTTGATGAATAAATGGTTTTTAACGTCAAGGGATAATCTCGATACACATTTTTGAAATGACCTAATATAATGTGGTTATTGTAATTTTTAATGGTTTAAAAATAATATTAGGAAACAAAATCGTATGCCCATAATACGTGACGACCACTAAGGTGAACAGCAGTCGAACAAGTACGCCGGGAGATTCGTTGTTGTAAATAAATAATTATCGATGTAATACACCTTACACTCATTGAATATATTAATTTTTAAATTAAACAATAGCAATGTTTTATTTAAGACAATTCTGATCTATGCATTTCTACACCTTGGCTTATTAATTTACTTAATTAACACAATATTCATTGAAGTGTGTTAATTAAGTAGTTTGGTAAAAAAATACCTGCTTCAGCTATGCGAGGGATCGAAAATACTATAAGTAGTTTTAAGGAATGCTACTTGTATTATTTCAATGTCACAATTTTAATTGATTTTATTTTCAAATTCAAATAAAAATATTTTTATTCGATATAGAAGCATTACACTTATTGATTGTCAAAAAATACTGCTACCGGAAAAAATACTGTTCGGAAAAATGCTAATGACCTGCGAAAAATCGGCGAAGAAACTTGGCGGGACAATTTCTTTTAAGCATATTTTTTGACTATTAATATAAGAAACCTGAGAAAGAGACTGGAGCTATCAATTCATTCTAAATAATCTAAATAATGACTAATTGTATAAATACTTATTCTACGCAATCTAGATGATGGTAAAATTAGTTTATGTTCGTTCCTAGAATTTACATCGTGCACATTACTAAATCTTGAAAACTCATTAATATTTTTATGGACATATATACCGTTTGCAAGTATGTACTGAGATAAGTCAATGTTTTTATTTCTTTAAACGAATCTCTTAGTGATCCTTTGGGCCCGCGGTTATAAACTGCTCGAACAGCAGAAATTTTGCAGGAAGAATAAAGTGTTGTGCCATATGACATTATACTGTGGAAATAAATAAAATATACAAAATGAAGCGTATCCACATCAGTCAACAGCCTTATTTTTTAGCCGCGAAGGCTGTTGGGGGCCCCATTGCAGTTTGCCTTCTATAGTTATCTCAAGCAAGACATGTTCATTTGACTTGCATTATTAAGCAATCTTGTTTTAAAGGCAATCTTATAAGTTGGATGGTAAAATCGTATTGTTATCAAGGTATTTAAAATAAAATTTTATATTAATCCAGAAGAATATGGTTAAAAATAAAGTATAGTCAGGTAAACGCATTGTTTTTTTTTATTTTTATCCATAATTTTTCATTTATTAATTATTCTTAAGGCAGCGAACAACGAACTTTCTAAATGACATGAATTGAGATAATTTACACAGGGTTCACATGTTGGCACGCATTAGATTGCGGGTCCTCCTCAAAATATCCTCGGCGTCCAGACCGGGACTCTCCTTCTGGAAACATTTAAACTATAATCAAGTGAACGATTAACGGAACTTGGGTGTGGTTATCACTATTTCTTAATATTGTAAATACGAGAAGAGAAAGAATGAAAAACACGAAATAGCACCAAGAGCTTGAGTCCTTCCCCCTTGCTATGTTTAGCTCAACCGAGTATCGAACCCTGATTTTAATATTTAGCTGTCCCGTGATTTTGTTCGCATGCCATCTTGTGAGTAAGGTGGGTGGCACTAACGTCGCCGGGCGTGCTGATGTGCAGCTGGTCGAGGGAGGTGGAGTTGTCGCGGGGGTGGGCGGGGTGCGGGGGGGGGCCGCGGGCGGCGGCACCGAGGGTGCTGCGCCGGCAGCCACCGGTGGATCATTGGCGTCAGCAGATCCCGGTGCACCTGATGAGAGAGCGGACCAACTTACGTACAGAATACGACCATACGATGATCAAATAAAATAACTGTCGTACGTGCATAATTGTCGTTAAATGAGTTAAAGTTAGTTGCCCTTGGACTGACATCACACACAACAGTGATTAGATAAAAACTTGAAAGAAGTATAAAGTTCAAAAAAAATTGTAGTTATTTGGAAGTGAAATGTCCTTGAGTCCAGACTTGACGTAGGATATACTCCTCGTGCGTGATTGGGCAATCGGAAACGTTTGCATTTTTCGGACGGGCAAAGACACTGTGGTAGGGCCACGCTGTGTCCATTCGTGCAACAGTGTTCACTGTTGCACGAATGGACAGCTCCGTCCGGGTAAGTACCACGACCTCACAGGAGATCGGCGTAAAGTGGAAGTCTTACACTTCTGCGTTTCGTCAGTTTATTTAAAGGTGGCAGCGTATTATCAACCCTACAGGTGTTGCAAATGTCTATGGGCGGCGGTCATCGCTGAGCATCAGGTGAACCGCCAGCTCGTTTGACACTTTATCAAATAAAAATAGACACTCCGGTGGCGGGTGAGGTCTCACCATGGCGGGGTCGTTGGGCCTCGTGAAGTAGGACACGGCCACGCCCACTAGGGTGCACACCGTCATGCCCACCAACGTGTAGTACAGGTAGCTTAGCCTGTACATGAAGAACGTCCCGGACCTAGAAAAGAACTGCGCTTCAATATGCCGAAACACACACCGTCGAACAACACGACAAGGGCAGTGAACTCAAATAGAAACATGAAAGCGAAAAGAGGCGGCGTCTCGCGGTACAGTTTTATATATCACAAAACTTCTTAACTTTGTTATAGACAGAGCCAGATGAGAAAGGGCGAAAACGTCTCGTGAAAGAAGTTTTAAATGGAGACAAGATATCGATTTTGTTTTGTTATCCATGATTTTTATTTTCCGTATTCAAATATTGTATAAATGTATGGAAGCCGCATTATGATGATGAGTATGTAGGGATTTTATTTAGTTTTTTCATTGTGAATTTATTCCCCAGAAATCTAAAAACTAAGGCAGAGGGAAGAGGTGCGTTAAATAATTAATAATTGTTTAAGTAACACTTAGGCACAAAACATCCATTATGGCATTTGGCATTACGCAACGGCTTGTCAACTAACGAGCTAAATGTCAGCGCTTGTGCTGCTATTATTTTTGAAATGTCGAATAAGCGTATATATTTTTTTGTTTGAAGATACATCAGAGTATTATTGATTTGTATATATGTTTTATTATTATTTATTATTTAAAAACTTTATGCACAATAACGTAGAATGGCTTAACATTAGGTGTTCTCTACGACAAACAAACAGAGCGAATAAGGAGGTGCGAAAGAACCAGATGAGATAGTGAAAAACATGTAAATATATAAAATATGTTCGTGATTACGGTTAGTGTGAGTTGCGGGGCTATTTATTAACAACCACGTGTAAGAACGCGCGCCTTCCATGTTTTATTTGGGTTCACTGGAAAAGGGTTAACATTTTATTTATTTACACCTGAACTCGACCAACCAGTTTCCTCTGTGGGTTTTTTCTCGTTTCCGATGGAACTTCCGAAGAAATGGTATATAAAACACTCTCCGGTTATGAACAAACACTTTTTGAGTTCTGTTAACACTAACACACAGAAGATAACCTTTCGTACATAAGGATTTTATTAACTATATTCCAAATCAGGCAAAGAATTTCAATTACTTATTTCTTAACACAACAGTTTCTTTTCTTGCATGAATTTACCTTGAATACAATGAAATAAATAAGCTTTACTGAGCCGGAAATGAACAGATAAAATATTTATGAACGATGAAACTGATTGAATAACTTCAACTGTTAAAGTAGAACGACCGTCACCTGTCAAACTGAGTCGTCTCATGGCTAAAGATTGTTGTGTGCAGTGTCAGGTTTCCTGGGCACCCAGATACAGACACCGGCTTTGGCACCACCACAATCTCGCCCCGGATCATGGCCGCCTGCGTGCCCAATGACATCCAACCGACCAGTAGGGTGGACGTTATGCCGCCCACCATTGCGCCCTTACAAGGGAGACTTATTGTATACTTAGAAAGGAAAAAAATTGATTCAACGATTGATGCAATAAACATGCGATGATAAGAATTTAAATTAATAACAATAGCAAAATTTTGAAATTGCTTTTGCTATCGGAAGCTACTCGTGTGTCCTGGTTATATTATAGAGCAAAAAGCAATTTTGTTTAAAATAATATTTTAAACAAAAGTGCAAGAAAATCTAACACTTCACATCCCTATCTAAGGTCTTGGAATATGGATATTCATAAGCGAGTCTATCATTTGTTTTTTTTTTCTTTTACAAAATTGTGTGTCCTTTAGAAAGCTAAGAAGGTCAGCCGTGGATTACTTTTACAGGAATCTTATAATCATACAGATAAAAAACTGCACAAAACAACTGACAAAAAATATTTCTATAGTAATTATTATTGATTAAAGTGCAAAGCACATCTGTGGCTTCCGAAGCTTTGCATTTTCATTGTGAAACATGTAACACTAGCTGACCGTTGAGTTGACCCACGGCAAAAAGAGTCCCATCGAGAACATCCCCAGCAGACTGCCAGCAGTTATCCCGGCGAGGCTCTTCCCCGCCTGAATGAGAGCCCCCATGTGCTCCACCAGAAACACCAGCGCCACGCACACCGCCCCTGCCCGAAACAAAACACCGTTAAGTGGAACACTTCCAAAAACCAATTTTCTAATGGTCGAACTCTGTAGTCTAGTTATAGTGGCTTGGCATTTAAAATGATTAACAGTTAAACCGAATCTATTAGGCAAATTTTTGATAGAAAATAAGTCTCGGCTAATCTTAGAAAACTTTAATTTTCAGTCGGTCATAAAGCAGAAAGTCGTCAGCATAAAGATGCGTATACTTAAATTCATTAGATAAGAGATAGAAAATAGAATTTTGGGACATATCTTTACATAACGTTATCTAGTCCCTAACTAAGCAAAGTTTGTGCTATATGGTCTAGGTAACTGATAAAAATACTTTTGTCTTGTTAATATTTGTTATTGATATGTAAACACCCAGAGATCAGAAAAATACTGTATAGTACTGTAATATTTGTTAGGGGTAAATCAGTAGTGAGGGTCGAATTCACACACTGGCACACGTGCCAGGGTCGCTATCCACAACGCCATTCGGGTCAAAAGAATAGGAGAGTATACCGGCATGAGAAAGACAAAATTAAGCCCCCATGATGAAAACTCACTGTCGCAAAATGTTTTTTATCTGAAACCGTGTTATTGGAGGGGATGTATGAAAGATTGTCATGTCTCATAGTGTTAAAAGTGTTTGAAAAATCGACAAGGACCATAAGTGTCATTTTACCGTGTTTCATGCGGGTCCTAATATAGTCCTAGATAGCCAGGACTTTAAGGATTTTATTTATTTAATCTTTATTGAACTAAAAATTGTACAAAGGCTAGCTTAATGCTATATTGCATTCTCTACCAGCTAACCCTAGGTAGAACAGAAACATAATGACAAGGACAGTAAAAATAGTTGTAAAGGCTACATAATCAAATAAATATTATAAATTAATAATATAGTAGTAGTACTGTGGACTACGTCGAAAATTGGATTGAAGTGGATTCATCAAGCTATGATTAGTTATAAAGCGGTTGATAATGGGTGGTATTGGAACTCTTTGTAAGTGGATGATCAAGGGCTCTACGCCATAAAGCAAGGAAATATCCAGAGTCTAACGAGAAATTTCTACCGTGGCTAAATGCGGGAAGGATGTGATCATGTAAAGGAATAGTTAAGCCTCGGGCGATGTAATCATGACCGACTGAATTTAATTTCCTATCACATATCGTTAGATAATCAGAAGTAATAGCATTGAAATGATGATTAAGATCATCCAATCCGATAGAACTATGAGGATTTGTAATATTTAATTATAGATGTTGTCATCATCATCCGATCACACTGATTCCTAGCCAGTTTATTAAAATACCTGTTCTTTGCCTATTTGCCTCGCCTTGAATTTTTTGTCTGGGGCGTGCATGCCATAGAGTTTTGTAACTTTGGATAAGAATTGTCTTTGACATCAGCTTTTTGGAGATGATATTTATTGAGAATTAGATATTAACTCATTGGAGATGAGGTAGCACTAGATCTCAGAAGTAATAATGGTATGCACATTGGGGATAAAACATGCTCGGCACAAATCAGTAAATTATCTTTGAACACTTTGCGCATTTAAATGACAATTAATCAAAAGTCGCTGCTACTTACACAAAATTAAATTTCAAATGAGTCACTTAACAAAAAAAATAATTGTTAGCAGAGTGACATATTTTTAAATACATCGGACCCAAAAATATATCTTATGGAAATTTTAATATATAAATAGTCATCATACTTCATACATAAAATAATTAAAATAGTTATTGGAATTGCCTATAAATCGATGGAACAAAGGACGTTTATGTCGAATAATTAAGATTAATTGGATCAGGTGGGGGGTTATTTATTAACGGCCGGTTTCAATATTCTACCTATTGATGGTTACGATTTGGTTACCGGAGGTCCATTTTTGAAGTAAGGACAACGGAGCTAATGTCAATTACATATCGATAGTAATCAAATCTATCGTTGTAATGTTTTGTATATACGTCATAACCTTAATTATTACCTAAAGAATAGTGACAGACATAAAATAAACACTAGAAATAAGGACAAACTTACTACGCCATTGTTTCGTCTACAAAAAGTAAATAAGTCGTTCATGGGGCAAAGTGTGCGCATGTATAATAAAATCCCACAGTCGATATTTAGTCTGCCGCTTGACCAATTTAAATGTAAAATTAAAAATCAACTGATGTTTAAAGCATATTATACCATTTCGGAATATCTCGACGACGCCATTGTGTGGAGTTAATACTGTTGATACTCACGTAGGCTAGAATAAGACTATTATACCTGTATATTATATTGTACCCTGATATTTTTGAAAAAGAGCAACTGTTGAGTTTCTTGCCGGTCTCTTCTCATCAGAAACCGCTTTCCGAACCGGTGGTACCTTACGAACCTATACACATAATCTTTGATGTAAAATTTGACGATTCATACGAGCGCGCAAGCGTCTATTTGAATAAATATATTTTTGATTTTGATTTGATTTTGATTTTATCTGTAGATAAAATATTGTAACCGACCGTTTGTATATAGTGTAGGTATACAGTAGTATCTACAAGTGAAATTAATAACCTACACAATTTTGTTATAATTAAACATACCTACTACGACAACGATGATTTTCATGATGAAACTGGCGGTCCTCTCGGAGATGGGCATGTTGCACGCAGGCCTTATCAGGTCTTCGAAGATAACGCCGCACATGGAGTTCAGCCCAGTGGACATGGAACTGGAAGTCGCCATCAATTACAATTACTTAATTGTCATATGAAGAAACATTAAATATAAAAAATATTAAAAGATAAAAATCGATCAGTATCGGTGATCGATCAGTGCTGACTGAAACGGGTACTATATCATCTTCTTGCTTGTATCTTTTGTAGGTACGGCGGTACACTAGGACAAATAATATGATGTGGTATTAACAAATACCACATCGTATTTGTGGTAACGGTCGCCCGCATGACATTACCCTTCCTGTAAATCCCTGACCCTCGTGTCTTTTTGATATTTGCCAGATCCCAGATCGAAATTATATCAATGGATGACTCAAATACATGTCCCTTGTACGGATTACACCTAATTAACCTGATTAACTTATTATTATTGTGGGGATATTCATTTGTTTTCTCGTCTGGTTGGGTTTAGAAATAAAAATAAAAATATAGATATATATTGCACATATAGAATAAATATTATGGATAAAACTAAACATATTATTATTATTATCATTTAAAAACTGTACGTTCGCTCAATTACCCCTTGTTTCAGCTTAGATGATGTTTAGATATAAGATAAATCGTTAAGTATGTAAGTAAAGTATTTTGTAGGAAGTAGGATAGTTGGGAGTTAGACATCTTTTGCTACCAGAAGTGCACTTAATAAAATGCTTTTTTAGGTTTAAACGTTTTAAGCCTATTCATGGTTCCACCACTAGATCATCAAACCTCTAATGGGCGTTCTCAGCTAATAAGATATGAAAATTTGAATTATTTATTGTACCATTTTCTCAAAATAGGCACGGAGGCTGAGTATTTATACTTTACCGTTTTATTGGTTGACATACAGCCTGTAACATATTTGACGTTAAAATCTAATATATAAAATTCTCGTGTCACAGTGTTTGTAATTGAACTCCTCCGAAACGGTCGACCTATTTTCGTGAATTTTTTTGTGTGCCTATCGGCCAGGGTTGAGAATCGGACAACATCTATTTTTCATCTCCCTAAATGTTAAGGGTGGTCCACCCCAAACATTTTTTTCTACCATACCAATAATTTATATGGCAAAACAACTTTTACTGGGATAGCTAGTATATTATAATAAACAAAATAAATGTAAATAGTTTATTCAATTGAATTCGAATAAATAGAATCAAAAAATAAAATCTAATAAATGCCTAGCATATCGCATTGCGCCCACATCGTTTGCAAGACTTTCCTTTAATACTTACAAAACGGTTCAAGTCTAATTTTATTTTTATTAGACTTTGTTAAATACTAGCCCGAAAAGATATTCAACAATTTTGCGTGACATTGTTGTGTAATGTATATGCAAACATCTAGAAGCAACCTATGAACTGTGCGCCGTTGTACTTAAGTCTACCAATGAGTTTCGCGATGGAGATTTCAATTGTCCATGCGCTTTGCGAAAGTCTAATCAAAAAATGAATTACCTTAGGGCGGCACTGAAGACCCCACTCATGAATATTCCAGGCAGCGCTGGAATCGAACCGGTAATAGTCATCACGAAGTAGGGCAGCAGCTGGTCACTCTTGCGGATCGCTCCAGTGGAGAGCGGATCGCAGCTCTCGAATGTGGCGTAGATCACGAGGCCAGTGTAGCAACACAGTGAGACGATGATGAAAATACCGGCAGCCATGATGAATATTGTTCTGTAAAGAGATAACATAGATCTATTTTCTCCGCACTTTAGGAACTATTATAATTATTATATAACTAGCATTACATGGCACAGAGAAAACAAAATCCATCATGCTCAGTTTGTCCATAGTTTTTATATAGTCAAGTCAAAGTCAAAGTATATTTATTCAATATAGGCCTAACTTAAGCTCTTATTGAACGTCAACAAAAATCTACCACCGGTTCACTAAACTAGACCTGCACAGAGAAGAACCGGCAAGAAACTCTGCGGTCTTGTTCTTTTTGTTATATATATATATTTTTAATGCAATTATACACACTTATTTGGGTATAAAATCAGCAGCAGCCAGGGGTCTTGCAAGTGCAGAGCAAGAGTCATTTCCAAACATCCTTGTCCTCTATGTATTCTTGGATATTATAATAAGCCCTTGCCATTAAGGTAGCTTTTATAAATTGTTTGAAATTGTTTATACTTAGTTGTTTGTGGATGTCACCTATTTTATTATAGTTTCTAAACGAACAGGTCTTGTACCGATTTATTTTGAAAGAATCAAAGAAGAAATAAATAAAAGAGACACCGCCTATACTGCTCGATGCCAGGAGTTAATCAAATCTTAATGTTAGAAGTTCGTTAGCATATATTATACAGCGTGTCGTTACCATCGCGACAATAAATGAACACACGTCTAACGCAACTTACCAATAATCAAAAAAAAATATTAACGTTTGACAAAATCCATAATTAAAAAAAAATATTTTTCAAACAAACTAATTAAATAAAAAAAGAAACAAAATTTGTAACATCCTATACAACGAGCGCCACAGCGTCGCATTACAAGCCTCTCCTTCTAACAGTATGTTTTGTCTCTTTTAAATTCATTCAACCCATTCATATCTTTGTGACCTTTACAAATGAACTTTAGGTTACAGTTTTATACGTAAGGGTGTTCTAAAATTCTTTGTTTTGGAAAATTTTATAACTCGGTAAATATTGATGTTTAAAGAATGTAAATGTTTAATACAATTTTTAAAAGTTATCCTCTATATGCGTGTTCATTTATTGTCGTGATGGTAAGGACACGCTGTATACAATACTAAATGAATTTTCCTGAAATGGTCCCATTTATGAAATGTAAATCAGACCATTTCAGGATAAAGCTATACGCGATAGAACGAAAGAAGAATTTTGCAAATCCGTACATATTGAAGGGTTCACATTTTTTATGTATGTTATGCCCGGACATACTAAAAAAGTATGAACATCCGATGAACAACCGAGAACCACCTCCCTTATGAAGTCTGTTTAAAATACAATATACCTATTCATTCATTGGAATGCGTTATTTTATTGGTTTAATCCTTTTTTCGTAATGTATACTTATAAAGAACTAGCGACCCGCCCCGGCTTCGCATTGGTGCAGTATTATACATATAAACCTTCCTTTTGAATCACTCTATATAGTAAAAAAAAAACTGCATCAAGATTGCGTAGTTTTAAAGACCTAAGCATACATATGGACAGACAGATAGCGGGACGACTTTGTTTTTATACTATGGATACGCACATTCTCGCTCGTTTCAAGGAGGAGAGCGCCAGGCACCGTTGCACCATCGCTTGGTTGACAGAGCACGACGCCAGCCAACTGAAGTAGTTTCCGAACACGGTGGACCAGAAGCTATGACGGATCGTCGGGTCCGGGTCCATACTACATGTAACAGGCACAAGTTATGAGTGTTTCATGTTTTGTCAAGCTTAGGGTACATTACTCCTATTAACAGATTGATTAAATCCTTCAATTTATTAAGTAAGGAAACAGAGATGGATATTTATGACAACAATATATCTAAATTCAGACATACTGGTACAATAAAACTGTACTTGACTGCCAATAATCATGTTATAAACTCTAAATATCGTCACGATTCAATATATATATATTTTATTGTAACAATTTTTAATCATATTCTTTATATACTAGTGTTTTTTTTCTTTTTTATTGTACTTTTACTTTAATGTTTAGATTATTACAATGTTCATATTTCACCTTTACTTTAGTAAAAATTTTATGGTTTTGTCTCTACTGTCTGTTAAAAGTAGTTTTACCTACCACTCATCACTTATTTGTAAGCCTGGCTTATTAATTCTGTTTCGGGGTGTACTTTATTGGTGATAAATAAATAAATAAGTGAATAAACATCACGATCCCGGCTAACCTCTTTTGTCTCTTCCACGTGCACACATCTAAACTTATATGCAATTCACTTACGAGACGTATATACTCCGTATATCAGAATATAGTCAATCCACACCCGCATGACGCGTTCTTCGCAGTATTGAGTGGGAAACCACTTACTTTCACAACGTAATTTGATTTCATCAGTATCTTTACAACCATCGTTTCCGTGTCCTTTAAAAACAGGTCCCCAGCACGGAACGTTTTTTATGTCTCTTATTTACACGAATTTGCAATCTCTCAACTATTAATGTGGTACTTAATAGTGGCCAGTTTTTTACGCCATCTATTTTTTTTTAAATATGTGAATTCAAAATAAATTGCAACGAAGATAGACCGACCAATGAGGAAGCGTTTAAAACTTGTCAAAATAATTTTCTGAAGTGGGTAAAGTGCAACAACGAACATTTCGCGGTCATCAACCATTTACTTTCACTACGTAGTTATTTCACACTGAAGAACGTTTCGCGGTCGTCAACCAGTGAAAGTATCACTTCGTCGTTATTTCACACTTTAAAGAAAAGAGATGGCAGCTTTATGCAAGGTCTAAATTTTCAGGGGCTGAAGCCATAAGACTAATAAATTTATTTTTTTCGGTTTCGAGAAAGACACGAGGCCCCAAAATATTGTTCGAAATTTAAAATTTAAACTAATTATGTTTGGGAAATTAGCTAGGTAAAATGTTGTTTAAATTTTACAGTGATCAATTAAGGGAAGTATATAAGCTGATTCATTACTTCACATATTGGTTTTGCATTTATGATGTTACTAAAGTATTTAGTTTAATAACATAATAACCTGTTGTTAAGTTTGTTAACAATACTTATATCTTCTTACCAAAAAAAGTAGTCTTTTACAGCAGTTGTGCTTATTTTTAGATTGGCGAGAGATATGAATTGGATTGTATTAAATGAAGCATGCTAAGTTTGATTCGTCTTTTGTATAGGGAAATGTTTACTTGAAAAACTCGAGCCGCTGGCCCTCCTTGTTGACCCTTAGTACGTCGCCGACGCCGCCGAGGCGCCAGGTGCCGTAAGCGAGCACGAACACCACTCCGAAGTACATGATGACCGTTTGCAGAGTATCGGTCCACACAACGGCCTTCAGACCACCCTTTAATAAAATCCCACTCTTCTTAGTTGTCTCATGATAAGTTTTGCATGACAAGAATCTAGAACCGGCAAAAGGCCGTGAAATTACGTATGTTTCATTCGAACCCTACAGCCTGAGGTCTGGAAATACAGTAGAAGAATTTCTAACTATTTTTAAAAATTTCTCACACTTACAGTATTCGGGATTGAAATTGGAGAGAAATTAGCACGATCGCTACTCTATAAAATTCTAATGGACTTTTTTACTAATTATTTTAAAATTTTAATAATTAATTATAAATTTATTTTAATACGATTTTTGCAATGGTCGTGGTGCATTTTTAATAGATGTAAGCGTAACCATCTGAGCCGTGATAGTTCGTTGTCCGGGCGCTCGCATTTAATTCGATATACTCGAGCAACCTGAGTTCGATCCCTGGTGCCGGTACCAAAGAAATTGTTAATTTTAAGTGCTGATTTATTACGCGCTCAGCGGTAAAGGAAAACATTATGAGGAAACCTGCATATTTTCGAGAATTTTTTATTCATTATTTACTAAAAAGAGTATTTCGAAGATATGCGAAGTCCACCAATCCGCAGTGGGGTCGCGGAGGACTATGCCCTAATACCCTCTGTACGGAGGACGCATTTGCCCAGCAGTGGAACATTTACAGGCTTTTGTTATAACTACTAAAAGTGTTGTTCACTTCAAGATGGCCACAATACATGGCCAACATATATAGTAAAATATGTTGGCCATGCATTATGGCGTATCACGCGACGTCCGAAACGAGCTGGCCTCACTCCGGGACGCCGTGGGACTTGAGAGGCAGGCGTGCGCCAATTCGGCCACCGGAGGGGATTGAATAAGGTCAACACTCGGCGTAACGACAGAAACGTACTCACTAGTGTCGTGTAGAAGATACACACTACGCACACAATGGGCGTTATCATGTGCAGGTTGATCCCCGTCACTGTGAACAGAGCAACTGTTGGCGTGATCGGGGCACTGGATGGGGCGTACCGCGCTGGCACGAATCGTCAGCTTACAACAGGCAAGTCAGAGATTCCATTTAATAGTTTGATCATATGGATAATGCAGCTTAGAAAAATGAATCAATAATAACTTTGATGTCACTCAGGAATACTTCGGGTCCTTTTAACCAGTGAAGTAACTAATTTTGGTTAGCGTTGATGTGTTTCAAAGTATATCTCAAAAGCGGGATATTAAAATGATCACCTTGACTAAACGCCAGAGCAGGGACGTAAATCACGATCGGGATGTACAGCATCATCTTGATGATGAAGATGATTGAGCCCAGCAGTCGTACTTTCTGGTTGAACCTGAGACGTAAATACTGAAAAAGGAAAATTTGGTCAATTGTAATATGGAATAAAGGTTCGTTAATGTATTAAAGCTTCAAGTTTTCTCGGAATTCTCATAAACAATACAAAAGGTTTTGTCTGAGTATGAGATTTTATATTTAGATTTAACATGGATTGAAATATCCGGGGCGGTTATGCTTAGTTTATACAGACTAGTTGTATAAACTATTCAAATGCCATTATGATTACCCTGACTCACGAGTTTTAACTTTAATTATTCACAAATTTTGCATAAATATATACATATTTATGTCCCATATCATGTGTTTAGCGTGGTAGAATTAATGGTTGGCGCTATTCTTAATTTTATATTAGTTATGTAGAGTATTAGTCTATTTCTACGCAAAACGTAATCTACTAAGTCTATTCACAATAATACAGAATGTGTATTCTACTTAGAATATACATTTTGCTATTGCAGCATTTTCTTGGCGGCTCTTTCCGAACCTACATTAAAGCCATGGTCATTGTGTTACTACCCCTTTTTTGTATAACTTCGCATACTGAGCACATTAGGAGAACGAACCCACGAACCCCTATATTATAGCAAAATGCATGCAATACATAACTCATTCTCTGGCCAAGATATGTTTAGTAAAATGTATGTTATAAATTTTAACACTCTCATGTTTTGAACATCAGGGACACAAAAAGGTTTGGGCTAAATTTATATATTTTTGAGGTAAATATTAAGTTTGTTGACATAATATGTTTGCTGTTGGCGCATACTTTTAATAATGTCATTGAATAACACTAATCCACAGCACAGCATTGGCATTGGTGAAGACGAAACATAAATGTACAAATAGAAACGTTGACTTTAAATGTATTTATATTATATACAATTATTAAAACTATTCTAAGGCATCGCATTTCAACTTCATCTAATCGCTTTGTCAAGTTCAATTTTAGACACAGTACCTCATAAGTGGAAGTGATCTGAAGGTTGTAGAACACGGGCAGATATACCACCGCGATGGTCGCCGAGACCGCCCATTCGGACAGCACGATGGTCCAGAGCTGAGTGCCGTACGTATACATCTCAGCAGGTAGGCCCAGCAACGAGATGCCCGATATGTAACTGAAATTACCCTTAAACTCTTAGCGGGACATTCGCGGCTGTTCGTAATCATTTTCGCTTAGAGAGGCAAGCGGTCATCGGCATCACGATACCTGGCGATGAGCGACATGGATATCGGGAACATGCCCATCGTCTTCCCGCCCATGAGGTACTCGGCCGTCGTGTTCTGCTTCTTCGCCGCGAAGAAGGCGAAGTAGACGCCGATGAGGGCTGAGCAGAGCAGCATTGCCCCGAACACTAGGTAGTCGAGCCAGTCGAAGAACACCGTCATGGTTGGTGGTCGCTTGTCGCTCGCGTCCGCACTACGCCGCGTCCAGGCACCATCTCGGCCCGACGCCCGGACGTAGCCAGGAGCGGACGCCGGCTATATTTATCCTTGGAAGGATCTCGGAATGGGCCGGCCATTGGAGGGATGAGAACGGCTAATTGGCTATTTACCGGTCCGCGCAACTCGCCGCGCCTCGCCTAGATACGTTAATCGCGCGCCACGTAAGACGCCCGGATTGCGACGCCCCGCATGTACGCGATCCGCCATACGATCTCCCTATTATATTGCCACCGAATGGCAAGGCATTTAAAATGAACTGGATATATGATCTTTTGTCTGCCTGTTAGCAATCGATTCTGATTTTTTTGATTGTACAACTTCCTTGGGGTAATTTTCGCAATTAGCTTGTGTAGATTAAATTATCTTTGGTAGTGTAAGGATATCACAACAGCTGCGGGTAAAGGCGGGACGAAATGCAAACGGACCGTCATGTCATTTATAAAGCAAATTTACAAAAGCCACAATGTAGAGAAAACAAGGAAAATATGGTTTTAGAGTTTAATAAAATTTTAAGATAGTTGCAATCATCATGTAAGGAAGTTGTAACTGGACTGCTTACTTTGAAAACACAGATTACTTAGGAGGTCATTACCATATTCTGACATTTATGCAACCATGTGGTAGTGACCAAATCAAATGAAACACTAAGAATAGTAACGAAGCAATATAGGACGGGTAAACTGGAAGCCCAGTGGTCAGACTAGTCCCTCCCTGTTTTATATAGACACTGCACTTGACGAAACGTAATTATTTCCATTTTGGCAGTCAACAATGCAATGATATGCATTTTGAAACACTAGTTTACCATTTATCTGGCGTAAACCCCCAAATCGATCTCCAAATGTACAGCAGGAATTTAGTCTGAAACGAATAACGTAGCAACGTGAGGCCTATGGTCTATGGTGGACTATGGTCAATAAATGCTTGCACTTTAATCAAAAATGCACATATGTCTTACTCTTATATGGCAGTTTAATACGATTTATTGGCGGCTATTTAAAAAATAACTATGAAATCCCAATAAAATCACAACTTTAACCCAGTACTAGCGTGAAACTTACGCATAACTATAAACTCATTATTATTAGTGTGGTGGAAAATTTGCTAGAAAAACTTTTCATGTCGAAAATATTTTTGAAATAAGGACAAAAATAATATTTAGAAGTTAAGTGAAGTCCGTCAGTGCGTTGTGGGGTCGCGTGGTGGATTATGCTCCAATGACCTTTCTACGGCGGAGTCCTTTGCCCAGCAGTGGGACATAGAAAAGATTTTAGTTTACCTTTTTGCCGTACGCAGCTGAGATTCAAACCGGTGACTCAAAATAATAGGCCTGATCTCTCTCATAAGGCTGACAATTACTCTCACATAAACGGGTAAAAGTGAAGAATGTAAAGTGAGAACTGATATTGAAACAAAAGGTGTATTCTATTAGATCGTTACATTTAGCATCCGGAGACCCGCATGAAGGAAGGGCAGGATCGTGTGCGGGGTCAGAAATAGCCGCGGATACATTGGATCTACTTAACCACATCGTGTGGGCTAACGCATCAGCGCGGTCACTTACTTACCTAAACAGGACGCAGAGGGCAGCGTTTCTTGCATAACAGTTATGTGTATTTCTTCCTGTGCCCATTTTGTACATACTTTAATTAGCGTGCCCGGCAGCAAATAGATCGACTTTCGAAGCTTCGCGTTCTCCCAACATAGCCACAGATCATCGTGGCGATAAAACAGAATCATCGGTTTATGAGTTGATGTTATCGCCAGTTGAATCACGTACAGTTATTGCATAATACGAGATGTGGAGACAGATGTATCGCTATCTCACTCACAGATAAAGTGGCAAAAGGCAATTTTAATTTGGCAGCGGCACCGAGGATTGTTTGTTTGATTCTCACACGGGACAAGTATATGTGTGCCCCACAGATAATTTTTCGGATATAGGTGGTTGTTTTCCAAGGTTGATGTCAGGTCAGCTGGCCGGTCGTAAAAACATGGCGAAAACCGCTTACAGCATGATTCACATGTCGTGCCGACCTCGCCTACGTGGGATAAGGTCTATAGCAGAGGTGGCCAACCTTTTTCAAAGCAAGTACGCAATGAAAATTTCTTACATTTAAGATTTTACTCATTTAATTTCTGACAAACATCGGCTAAAACTGATAAATCATATCGCAAGCTAGGATCTTCAAAAATGTTATGAATTTCCCCTTTTTGTTATCAACATATGCTTTTAATAAAACAATCAAATCGAGAAAATGAACGAAATGATTATTACTTACTTTTTAAATTATTTTAATATGGTTCAGAAAACTTTATTCCAGTGAATGCCGCGCCTTTCGCCTCATTCAATTATTCTCACAGCCTTAAATCGAATTACGTACAATATATATTTAACAAAATTAATGCTATAAACTCTAATAATTTAACCCACATGCATAGGTTGAGATTACTATGCTATTCGTAACACATTGTTGTTGTCTACTTGTGACCATATGATTGAGCGTGGACCGGATAATTGTACCATCTCCGGCATGAATTTTCTAATGAGACTTTTAACACGTTTATCGGTTTTTAAAGAATATTCTCCAAATATTAAAAAGTATGAATGATAACTACACAAAGTATTTCATTACGAACAGAGTCTTGGTAACTTTGAATGTTGAAATATGTTCCAGATGTATTATTGTGTATAGAACCTAAGCACCTTCACGCTCTCAACCGCTCTCTACCCCAGTCTGATTCAAGTGAGCCCTGAGTAGTAGTCAGCGCAATAGGTCTTACTTCCTTTAGACCATAGTGTCTAGAGTGATACTCGAGACGATTTCCTCTATAAATTGCCATAACAGATGTGTAATACGACTAGAATATCATCTGCTCGTAGCTAGACATTGTTTGAGTCAAGACGGTGGGTGGGTGGCCTTGGGATAAAAATAATACACAATTTTCTTTACACAGTTTATTTGGCTGACAATATCTATTTGGGTTTAGAACATTAGCCCGGAGTGCTACAGGCGGTGTACTGTCTAGGCATGGGATGCGATGTGCGAACTACGCATTACGATATAATTGAACATTGTCATACAGAGTGAAGCGAGGTCTAAGTCCAATAAGTCTTAATTACCATACATTTACACTCAATGAGTTTATATAATGCAAGGGCTCATAAAACTTACGTCAGTAAAACAAAATCTGTAAACAATCAACAGATAAACAAGACACAGGCCAAAGTTATGTAATCAGTAAATACAAGTCAAATTAGAACAAAATCAATACAAAATTTAAAAATAGTTAAAGCAATACAAATAACTGACGAAAACAATTTATTAGTCATGAAAATACAATCATAATTAGACAAGTTATATTTGAATAGTATTTAGACACAGATTTTGAAGTGTTAATTTATAAAACAAGTAAAGTACTTTTTATATTCTAACAGTGTTAACGGTGACAGTATCTATGTTAGTGAACTTACAGTTAAACAAACCTACTTACGGAATCTATGTGAAACAATTCAAAGGAAACGAACATAATCCATTCATCTGCATTTGACAATGACAAACCTTGACGCCTGCCGGCACCCTGATACGATGTTGTGTAAATCCATTGTTTGCAAATTTTAGAACAATTTTTATTTTTTTTTGTTCGTCCTAGTCGAAGAATATAAAATATTTACAAGAATAAGATTACAATCAAATTGTTACCTTAAGGAGCCTCACTAAATTTGAATGGCGTTAAGATTGAGGAGAAGCGTAATTTAATATAAAAACAACAATAACAGGCATTTTTTTTAAAAACATAAACCACATCCGAAAGTGTTAATTATGGTTTAGACTGGCTGTACTAGGAAAGTGACAGTATTGAGCGGAAATGAGAAGGTTTTAGATTTTGCACGTGAAAAATATCAATAGTTTCTTTCCAAGTAAGGTGTCCACATCGGGTATAATCTTGCATGTGTGTGGGTGTGTTTGGCGTTGTGTGAGTGCGGCCGGTGCGGGTGGCGCTGCCGGATGGAACCTTGGCCAGTTGTTAGTGGTGAGCGCAGTGTAGGTACTCGATTCTGCAGTTGCCTTCTTCACGTTCTATGTTAGCGTGGTCTAAAAATGGACACAATAGACATCGATTGCACTAAGAGCGCGTCCGCATTCTATTGTGCCTGCGAACTGTACACAACTCAGTTAATAGGTACAGGCGCGGCGACGAGCCCCACACGTTTCGGTTGTTAAGCGCGCTCGAAACTAACTCGTGTATTCTGTTAGTCCAGGGTCGAAATTTCTGTTGTGATTTTTCGGAGTGCAGTAGCATCCTACGTTCCTTATTTTCCTCTTCGCTGTGCCATAGTCCGAGTGGTAGGTCGGTAAATGTTTAATGTTAATGTGTTAATAATATTATTAAAAATCGAACCATGCTGATGTTAAGGGCGGAATCGCGAAAGCAGTGGGATAGAGACAAAATTTTTAAAGTTACATATTCAAACCTGCTTCGCACTCCGCAATCAAAGGAATCCTTACAATTTTATACAATTTCAAGTTCGGTTGTGGTTGGAAATGTTAAGGCCAGTTCTGTATAATTTGTTACTCGGTTTAATTCTAGCATTGGATTTCACAAAGTCCAATGGAACCACAAGTTGTTAGTACACATTTCGTGATAAATTGATAGAATTTAGTCAATCAAACTTCTCTAGATACGCATCGGTGTTAAAGTTTCTAGAATTCGTGATGTTGAACAGTATCAATGTTATATCATTGGAGCAAACGATTCGTCATCGTCGGACTATACAGAGATGATTCGGTAGCGTTCAATAACAAACCAATCAACCTTCGCCCGCATCAGACCGGAGAGATATCTAAAGAGCCGCCGTATGGAGGAGGTCCCAGTTTTGGTCGCGGTAAAAATATTTAATTTTGGAATCTTTGACTTCTGGCCAATTAATTTATTAGTTTTTACGCAATGGCAGCGAGCGGAGGTTCAAATCAATTGAACAAACAATTTGCAGTGTCAAACAATCGTCGCGAATGAACCGTAAAAATAAACATAAACCGGTAATGATGGAAAACAATAGAGAACGGAATAAAACGGTCAACGTTTGATGGTCGGACGGTCATTCACATCGACTACTGTGTTATCGTCGAGTGGACCGTGTAAATACTTGGAGTGCTGTTGCGTCCATAGTCGCCGAGCTGTCGTTGCGGGAACGGAACGCGATAGGCCGGCACGAGTGCACTCAATACCGAAATCGTTGGCAGGCGGCAGCTGGTAGGAAAGGCGTGAGCGACATTTCGCATTTTGCTTTCAAAATTCGCGGTGGAAACAAAAATCTATGAAAACTCATATCCCGTTTGATTTTTTTTTCGTTTGCCCGGATGAGAGTGAAAAACGTCGGTGCATATCGTGCCGGCTGATTGATGACCGGTCTGCAATCCTAATCGCGGAACTAGACATCGGCAGCGCCTAGACATTACGCACTAAGTAAGCGAAGCACTGGGGTGGGAAGTCATAATGTCTAAAATCACGGTATCAGCACGGCGATGAATGCCTAGGCCCACACCGCCAGTGCCTCGCAAATCACACGGAGTACCTTACAATTACGCGCCTATTTAAGATAACCTATTACAGTTAAAACGTTCGACTTAAATACCTTAACATTATCTAAGTTTAGAATGTATCGTATCCGTTTCGTTACGTTAATTTCGATTCGGTGTTTGCAGCCCGTAGCGGGAGCCGCGCTTGTACTCGAGGGTTACAATAAGTCTTTTGTCGAAGTCGCACCTGAGCGGTTGCTGAGGTATGGTGGTTTATTTTAGGTCACTTAAGGTAAAATCACAAGGGGTCAGATCGCACGAGGTCAGATCATATATGAGGTATTTGTTATCACTCGTCCTAGCATCACATTTAATTTATTTTCTTCAATATGGAAATAAGGACCCCAACGGCCCCCGCACTGCGTATAGCTGATTTCGAGGCACGTTGGGGGAGTAAATCATCACATTATTGCACAATTGGTTTTACCGGCCCTAGATTTAAGCGGTCGTTATCAAACTTAACATTTAACTAGCATTAAAATCTTATCTTTAGCATATTCACATCACCACGACTATATAATATTGCCAACAATGTTATATTTATATAGCAACGTGTATCTATTTAACTAAATCCATATTGCAACAATATCACTAAGGGAGGTTACACGGGCAATTTCCAAATCGCTGGTCCGCCATTGGCGCCACCGGCAAACGCGCTACCCCTTCACGGGTCTCTCAATCGAGATGACGTCACCACTCCTGCTGTGCTCTAGCTAAAGCCTTTGCTCTTGGTGTGTGCGAACAAGTTAGCTAAGTTATTTTGCGTCAGCTTGGCAGGCGATTGGAGACAAAGGGTATCGCTGGATGTTATTGCTTAGAGCGCTGGCTTTGAAAGTAGCGGGGCGGCTCTTAACGGGCCAGGACTGTTCGTGTACCTAAATGAGATGTTTCCTGATTTACACTAATTCCTTGTTTAACCTCAACGTAACAAACGAGTATTCAGTCGGCTATAACGGTTAATTATTGCAACAATTAAATCTACAGTAACGATGCCTATAATCTCGTCTATCTCATTCCAACAACTCCTAGGCACTAGGAATTAAACTATCAGCAGTGATGCGGTTGTATCTTAAATTAATTGCATTGCTTTCTAATGCGGTTAATAAACGATGCGGCGCTTGTGCAGGATTTTAAGGCAAGTTACAAAACAAATGGTTTTCTCTGCCCCGCGCTGCAGCCAACGATGGTCTTATTCGATCTGCTAATCAGGGGCAAAGTCTTTCGATTGCCAGCAATATGTTATCAAATCGGATGACATCAATATATGTAACCTAATGGAAACTATTCGGAAACTGTTCGGGTGTTCGGAAATTTTTAACGTAAGCCGAATGGTTTTGAAATTTGGAGCGCACAAGCGCCGCAGTGTGTAAGGCGCTGTGTGAACGTTATTGCTTGTAGAAACCTAATTTAACACCAAAATCACATACGCCTAAAATAATTATTGCGGACCTGCAGAACGACATATGAAACGAGAGACCGCGCAGACTACCGACTAGCACCGGCTGGAATCTGCTTAAACAGAGGCTCGAGGAGAGCTGGTGATTATTTTCCCATGTCTAAGGGGGTGAACTGAAGAGCGCAGGCTCTCCCGCGGCAGTCCTGCCAGCAGACGGGTGCCTATACGTCCAGCTAATTCAGGGCTGTTCCACAAGTGAAGCGTGCAGTCGCCCCTTCGAGCGTAGCGCAGGCCTAGCACCGGGTAGTGGGTGTTAGAATAGCCCTGAGGTGGTGAGACTATTCGAGCAAAGTGAGACTGGACTAATGCTCGCTGTGCCCTGGCGCTGACTGAATTCAGATC
The DNA here is from genome assembly GCA_933534255.1 of Iphiclides podalirius. Taxonomy (NCBI): domain Eukaryota; kingdom Metazoa; phylum Arthropoda; class Insecta; order Lepidoptera; family Papilionidae; genus Iphiclides; species Iphiclides podalirius. The sequence goes on along the minus strand of OW152813.1, from coordinate 1,234,509 downwards.
AGCTTCACGGTGTTGCCACAGTACTAGCTGACGTCGCGCGAGCCTCAAAATGATATGGTTAGCGTTAACGTTAACAAACGGCCAATCGCAAATCAATACCTTAAATATTATTACATACAAACTAAATGTAGTTGCCTGCAGGGCACTTATTAGAATACACGTAACAATTTTAAGTAATTATATTAAGGAACACAACGAATTTACAACGCAAAATCAATCCGTGGCGTATCTCATGAGTGGTTTTAAGACCTAAATTTTAATACTATACGTTGTCATTGCTTACGTTACATGAGATTGAATAGCGGTCTATAAGATACGAGTCTACCATTCACACGGATTGCAAGCCAGATATTTTCGTGTACTAAAACATTCTACTGCCTAGAATCTAAGAACACATGCAAGCCACGCCCAGCCGAGAGGCAGCCAGAATTAGCTATATTATACCTACATATAATATGCTAACCAGAAATATCGACTTTAAAATATGAAGAAAAATTTTAACGTCAATAATAATTTCGGAATAAACTTCATCAATTTTTAAACCATAACGATCCATAATTTATATATTCAGATATTTGCCAGAAAAATAAACATCTGCCATAAATATACTATATCTGTGTATTTAGAATTTTCCGCCATTATGAATATAATGCGTGCGGTGAACTCTTGCAGTCTGATTGAACACATGTGATTGCAAATTAACCAATTCTATCACAACGTCATCAAACAAATCAACTGTCAGAATTAAAAATAATTAAAGTAAACAGCCAATTAAATCTAAATTAAGTGAAGGACGGAAAATAATCTTAAAATGTAACAATTAAACTAAAAAACCGTAAGTGTATCTCAAATCAGTAGTAAGTCAATGATAATTAAGAAAAAGAAACGACAACCGAGAGTCAAATTAAGTACACAAATTAAGATTTTAAAGTTGAAAGTACGTAAGCACGAATTAAAAAAAAAAAGATCAATGACAGGTCCCTCTATACTAAAGGCGCCGCTGTAAGCGTGTTTAGTGTAGAGAGGCGACTAGTGTGATCGGTTGCAATGGTTAAGTTTGAGATAAGGCGATTCATATCACAAAAAATATCCCTATAAGGCTCTCGTTGGTGGCCTCGATCCTCCACATTCACCTGTTCCTAGATCCGATGTTGACCTTCTCATGCATGTGTTAGCGCGTGAAATTTTGCGTCGGTGATGATCTAATCGGTACAATATGAGCCTCACGCTCAGGGTTATTGCTATAGGGGGTGCGGGGCTGATGAAGCCGGGGGGGACGGCCGGATACTTGGCCTCGACTGGCTTTGGAGAAGATTGGCCAGTTGATCGCCGACATCCCGACACCACCTCCGGACAGTACCGAGGCTAGGGTGAGAACGTGAGGTTCAGCATGAATGAATGGTAAGACTTTCGTGATTATTCGTATTTCTAATGACCTATCACAAAAATTTACTGATAAGACGCGTTCGTATAGGTAGTTAATAAAAGGGTTGACGATGAATGCCAGAACGTGTCAAATATCAGTAAATTCACTAAGTCGATATACTAACGAATACAATTATCAAAAACCTATTGAGCAATGAGGTAATAAGGCGCTCAGGATTTAATTGTTATCGTTATTTAAATTCATTTTATTTGTACATATTGTTCACGCCTAAAGAGCCGAACTTCAATAATCGTCGGGGGCAGTGTGTAGATGGAAGCCCATTTTACTAAATAAACAGTTCACTATAAATCGACGTCCTAATTCTGGGTCTGTGTTTCCAGTTTAAAACGGCCCTGCCGATAGTCACGGTAGCTGTCGCTAAGCAGGGGTCGTGCGATATGTTCAAGCTCGTGGCAAAGGTGGACGCCAACAGCCTGTGAGTGCAGCGGGTGGTAATTGAGTCGTCGGCTGCAAAGGCCGTGTGCACGTGGGGAGCAAAGAGCTGTCGGCGGCAATCAGTGGCCGCGAGGTGGCGCAGCAGTGCGCTGGTAGTGGACCCGCCAGGAAAGCAATCGAGCCATCGAGCAGGTGCCGAAACATTTCATTCCCGTGTCCTAGATGGATTCTTTCCTTGTGTGCTAGTGCCCCGATTGCATTAGCTTAAAGATGCGCCTTTGCCGCGTCGCTTTATCATTTGACACCGACACGTGCGGAACTGCTTGTTGCGAACTACAGGCGTCAACAACTTGTAAATAATGATGACTTTCATTTTTTAGGGTAGCAGTGACCTGTCGACGCCCGTGGATGGCAACAAGGTGCGGAAAACTGTTGGAAAATATGGGCGCAAACTCGATAAATTTGCGATTAAGACGCATCAATAAACGAACACTAGCATTCGCGATCGTTACATGCCGACTTTAAATTCGCTCATAAATCATTGCCTGATTCCTTTGTTTTCAAGTTGGTGATAAGGCGCGCCTGCACATGGCCTAAAGTTTCGTGAACGAAAAGCGGTGGTGAAGACGTTGTACCCTGCTGGATAGGAGGCGTTCATGTTCCGACTGCCCGTGCCCGATGTTTAATAGGCTGGAGTTGGTAGATGGTTTTGCGTATACCGTCTGAGCCGATAGAAGTCAGCAGGGCCAATCGCACGTCAAACCCTCGCTTCGTCCGTGAAAGGATGAGGCCGTATCCCCAACGAAGGCGAGCGCGCCTGTCGATTACCAAACGAAAGCTGCGTACCGAACTCGACCATCACCCGAAATCCTCGTATCACTAACGCGGTATCATATTGACATTCGAACAACAATTTGCCGTCGGAAGTCACGTCCGTGTCCTCGACCGGTTCTGATTCGATAATTGTGACGCTAAACAACAACTTAATTGTCCGCTTACATGTTGTCGTTATTTTTTTTTTATGGAAGACATTATTATTTGCGTGAAAACTTTAAACGGCTCATTATAATATATATCGGAATGCGTCCCGAGCCCTTTAACGAAGAAAACCGGTGACGGACCCTAGCCACTATCGACATGGAGCAAACGGCGAACGTCTCTGCGCTAACGCAGGCGAATGCTGAACAACTTTAGTCTTGGTGCAATGAGTTGTTAATGCTGCAGTAAGGTACGATCCATTATTACGCGCCTTTAAAGCCAAACGGAGGGCCGGCGTGAGGTGGTGGGCCTGGGCGGTGGTGACCGAGAGGCGATCGGTGGGCCTGTTGTTCTTTCCCAAGATAGATGGATGTGAGGCGCGATCTTACTCAGCCCTGCACAAGACTACAATTTACTAACCTTATACATAAGCTATTTTAATAAGACACCGAGTTCTTTCTTAAACTAGTTCGAATACTTAAATTTACTTTCCTTACACTAACTTTTTTTTTAATTTTTTAATTTTTTTAATTTTTTTTTTAATTTTTACTTTTTCTTTTTTCGCCACTACTTTTTTTGTATTTTTCACTTTTTTCGACACTACTTTTTTTTAGATTTTGTGGGATTTTATATTGTTTTTCGGTTTTTATTTTTTTTTTCACGCGCGGTACAAATCCGATTCCTAACTTTTTTTGGTCTCTACTTTTTATTTTTTACTTATTTTTTTGTTAAAATAGGATAAAAATAAAAGTATGAACTTTTATTTTTATCCAATTTTTGATTTTTATAAGCTTGTTTTTACGACGTTTTTTTATATTTTCAATTGTATTTTTTTTAAAATATCGCGTCGAGAGTTCCAAAACACGTCCCGTGGCGCCGTTAGCGGTCGGCTTTGAAACTCCGCTCGTTCGAATGTCTACATAACTACTACGGGTATTGCGTGTACACGGCACCGCCGCTTACGCCGCCGCCACGCAGTTTGTTCGGCGAAACGTACAGTCGCCGCATTAGGCGTGACAGGGCGCGACGTGCCGCAAGCGTAACCTACACTTACCTAACTTAAACTAAGCTTTTCGCAAATTACCACCCCATCCGCGGAGCAACGAACGAATGCCGAAAAGGATCGTTGAAGCTACCCAACAGAAGACTTGGAATTGGAAGAAGAATTGAGACAAGTCAACGGAATAATAACTCATCAACTTCTAAACAAATCATGGACCACGGAGTAGAGGGGAAGAACTTAAAGGAAGACAAGTTATAAAATATCACGAGAAGATCAAAGTTTTTAAAGCTGCTCTGTGTAAGTGAGAATATTCATCTCTTGCATACTGGTCTTCGTTGGATGGTGATCGAAATGAGAACTTGGCCAAATTTAAAATAGAGCGAGTAGAAGATTGAATTAGGTAGAAGGAAAGTAAACGATAGAAGACGGCAGGTTCGCAACCGGGGCCGTTGGCGGGGACGACGCTTATGCCCCCCTCATTCCGTTAGTTGAGCAGCCGCGTCCCGACCCGCAAGCGCCCGGTTTTAAGCTCCCTCTAACCTAAACTTGCAATCGATCGCGAAGGTACTTCAATTAAGGTCACTTTGAATTTCATTCGAATTTGTAGGTATGTTATAAAGGCGTTGGAAGCCCCGAGGTTGCCTGGGGAGATGGGGCCAAACTGGGAGACACGCTGAGACGGCGTGAAGCTGTTGAGTATTTTTTACGATCTACGGCCAGAGCACACCGCCTCTCGGGTTTCCGGCAAATTCGATCACGAATGTTGGTCGATCGGTAGACATATTGGGAACCGTCGAGAGGTGGCGGCCGAGCCACGTGTCACACCGTCCCAAGTGCGCTCCCCAAGACCTGAACAGACGCAAGTGTCGCGTAGCCGGATGTGGAACCGTCAAAACACCCACTCCCTAGTAAGAGCTCAGGGCCCGTATTTTGAGCAATAAAAACTATATATTCCTAAAAAAATATATCTAGCAAGTACTAAATTTCTTAATTCTCGTAATGCCATAAAGTCTTAGCCTAAGCGAGGTCCTGAGACCGAAATGGAACCAAAGAAGCGGTTCCGAAGAAGAATATCTATTCTAAAATCGTTCGGCCTGTCATTACTGATTGCTTTTACGAATTCACCGTTAACATGCACCCTAGACCCAAACACGTCGCAGTCCTGAGGTGTTTTGTATCACTGATGGTATGCGTTGCATTTGAAACTATTCAAACCGTAACCACGACGCACCGAAGGCCAAAGGGGATGTCACCCGATGATTATATATAATTTCACTCATTCTATAGAACTAAAAACTCTTATCTAACATTTATTCGTTGAACGCTGCCGAATATCAAACTACAACGAGAAACGTTATGCATGAAACATCGGTGCGGGTAACTTTTTTACTAATTTATATTGGGACAATTTCAGTCAAATTTCGGGAGACAAAATAAAGATCGAGGGGAGGGGGGAATTTACACGAGATATTAACGCGATTCACAATTACAATGGCAATCCGACGGAGGTATATTAAACGGTAAATCATAGGACTGAAATGCATGTAATTAAGAAACAGAAATAACTGAAAAGAATCGATTTCGATAAAAAAAATCCAACGGGGAAACTCCAAATGAAGCGGGTACCGAACCTTCTTTCTTTAATTCACATGCACATCACTCGTTGACCTCTAATCCATTTGGGGCAGTAAATGTATAAGGAAACAATGTTTGTTATTATTGCTATTCAAAATTAATTAGAATTTTCCGGAAGACTATCATTACCTTAACACCTAAACGATTACACATTGCGCTACATGATTAAGGAGCAGACAGATGTATAGAGCGAGTTAGCAACCGAATATACAAAACTGAACACGAACCATTTATTCCAATAAGTGTGTAGGGGAACTGAAAAACCTTAACCGACCAGAATTACTATTTACATGCCGACAAATAAAATTAAACTAAATTCAACAAAACGCAATACACGTAATTTCAATTTGGTCTAACTTAACATTAAAGGGGCCAGTAAAATGCGGCGTCTTCGAAAGCCCACGATGGATGGAACTCCGCCTCAGAGGGCAGGAGCAATTGCTATCTCCAGTAGCGTTAGGCCTTTCATGTTCCGTGCTGAAAACGGCAGGGCGTTCGGGCACCCGAGGTAATTCGTTATATTATGAGGTAGGTCTTACGGGTTGAGAAGGGCGCCAGGGAGCACGATCGCCACGCGGCATCGCACAGAACACAAGTTGGGTAATAACGTCAGCTCGAGAACAATCCAAGAACGCCACGACCCCTAAACTAGTAAAAAAATTCAAATTAACTAACAAACCTAACCATCTCTATGTAACGAAGAAGCGGAGAGCACGAGTAAACAGGAAGGTGAAACGGAGATAGGGAGGTGGGCTAAACCTAACCAGTTGTGGTTTATTGCTCACCCTAACAATAGGTTCTAAGGCACCATAGGTATTAGGCACCGCCAGCAGCCGTAGCCCACCACAAACGTGTATGGCAAACTAACATCGTAACAACAATTGGATTAAACCGTACTTGGGCTATGTACACTAGGAAAGCGGGGGTGAAGGAGCCAATGCGATGGCTTCGAAACGATAGAGAGCAAGCGTCAAAAGAACGAAACTCACATTCAATAACTAACCAAAGAGCGAGGTACGAAAAATACATTTCTAACGAACTAATTTAAAGCAAACGAATCGCAACGCATATTATCAAGCACACACAAATTGTAAACGACAACTTAAAAGATAATCGAGGAAGACACAGTGATAATCGACCTGTTGCTAAATTCTGGAATTACTAAACGTTGCAGTAAATTCCATCAAAATCATTCAACACAACAAAAGTAACGCGAAACGAGTAAACAGCAAACCTATTATTGCCTTATGTTAAGAACTATGCACATATCATAAGCACACAAACACGACACAAATATTTTTGTATTTTTATTTTTTTTTAATTTTTTTGGGGTTATTTTTTCGTTTTTTATCACACCGAACAAATAACATTTATATATCTATGTGATAAGGTAACGACCGCTTCTAGGGCCGATAAATCCAACTAAAACCTATTTAACTTACTACCTAGCCTAAATCCCGCGATTAGAATTAATAATCTATGTACATTTGAACCCGCAATCACTCCGTTCTTGTTTGTCTTTCTCTATATGTACAGTGAATTAAGTATAAAATAAGTTAAATCTAATCCGCTCGCTCGCTTGATACCTTTGTAATTATCCGGTATTGGTTGATTTCGTTAGAGACGGTAATTTCGGAATAGTCTCGATAGATAATCTCTCTGGTCGTCGTAGAGAAACGTAGGCGGTATTATCAGAACGCTTGTGTTTAATTTGTTTTAGTTATGCATTGAGGACGACGAATCCAATTGCCGATTAAGAGTTTTTTTTTATGTGAAAAGTTTGCCAAGCGAGCAGACGGTTCACCTGATGTTAAGTGAATACCGCCGCCCACGGACATCTGCCACACCCGAGGGTTGCAGATGCGTTGACAACCTTATGATAATTGGGCTCCGGCCACCTCACTCACCAGACGAAACGCGAAAGTATACTTTCACTTTACGCCGGTCTTCTGTGAGGTCGTGGTACTTATCCGGACGGGCCTGCCCATTCGTGCAACAGCCGAGGCTGCTGCGTGGCCCTACCACCGTACAATTTTGTTGGCACTGTAACCGAAATACGTTTCTGTGTTAATTAAGCTGACGTGTCCATTTGACTCCAGAGCAATATCTCACGGTGGTGAAATAATAGCTGGCTAATTTCGTAACGATGTGGTGTTTCCGCTTCTCGCTACCGAAAGTTTTTAAGAGAAAATCCTGTCTAATAATGTGTGCCTTCACAAGTACCGCCATACATCGGCTGTGCCGAGTATTACTTCTTAAGGTGTTGAAACTATTGCCGATGTCATCATTCCATATTCAATTCGATTGTTTTTAGGGCGCGACATGGCAAAAGTGCCAAATGGAAATTAGGAACGGGCGGATGTCGTCGTAGGTGGTCAGATCGTGTTTGTATTGGTTGCCTAATTCTGATGGATAGCAGTTCTTAAAATGAGCAATCGTTTCAGCCCGGCTTTTCTGTTCACCACCACCAATTGTCGCCATTCGAAATACTATCTAATTATACTAAAGTTACACATTTACACGTGCCATGTCCAGGCGTCACTTGTCTTGCCACGGGCCCTGTCTCCGCTTAACTAACTTTAACAATATAAGGAAACTCCAGTCTTATCCCAAAATGCCCTACGAGAAATGTATACATATATAGGGATCTAACTGGCCACTATTCGACTTGTGATGCTAACACCTATTTTTACTATTTACCCGAAACATTAAATTTAGAACGGAGCTGTCTGCGCAACAAGCGACGTTTCCCGTGCTCTAGTAAATTTAAACGTACCAAAAAATTTGAACATAAAGTGAAATTCAATGTAAACCAGTGAGCAATTTTTTTTTAAATTAAAGAAAAAGTTAAAGACACCGAACCGAAAGATAATGAAATCTATAAAAATTTTGACAAGATTATAATTAATTTATAATTAATCCAATATCTAATCGAACTGTCAACGAAAACGTACTAACAAACAAACAAACGGAACCGAACGGTTAAACTTTGACAAGAAGAAAACGCCCTTTCGCGTGATGATACAAGAAAGGTCCGTACTGGGGATTTTTATCACGCCGTCGAAGTGGCACAGGTGAAGAATGCCGTTGAGATTCCTCGCACCTGCACGGACCTTCGAAACTCCGCATAAATCACCGCTTGTCGCGCGAACCGACCCGAATGCGCGCCTATTTACAATGGACACAGGGCCCGAGATGTGTTGCAGTTGTCACAGCTGCTGTCGCAGTTGGTGCGGTTGCAGAAAGGACGCCTGGACGTGTGCAGCTAAGAGAGGGTTGCCTTAGAGGTCGGCGGGAGAAGCCAGTTCGAGCCTGGAACGCCTGCGATCCCGCGCGGCGGGCAGCTGCCCCGAGGAGGAGCGCTGCAGGGAGGTGGAGAGGGGCTGCGGCGTCTCCGCCTTGGTCTTCTTCACCTTGCTGCCGCCGCTGGCCGGCTGCTTGCCCTTCAACGAGGACACGGAGACCACGACGTCCGTCGTCACGCCGTCTTGCTCTGCCGGTGGAGGGAGATGCCTCAGGCTCCAGCGGCCGACGCGCCCAGGGACCGCCGCTGAGAGTCACTAGAGACATCTCAGCGCCGGCCCCTGACGAGTGCCAATCTCTGGGCATCGAGGCTGTGTACCGCGATCCGTAGTTGTAAGCGGAATACGTTTTTTTTGTTACTAAAGAGGCCCTCTTAATATTGAATGAGATGTCTAACTTTACAAATACATTGTCTTCTTTTGTGAAAAGTGGTCGATGTTAAGTGAACACCGCCACCCGTGGTCGTCTACTACACCCGAAGGCCTGTAGACGCGTTGGCAACCTTTAAAAAAGTGGGCCCCGGTTACCTCATTCACCGGGCAAAACGGGAAAGTTTAACACCGGAACTATGATATACTTGAGGCCGGTCTACTAAGAGACCCTTCCTCGGACGAGCCTGCCCATTCCTGCAGCAGCCGAAGCTGCTGTTCGGCACTCCCACGGTCAAAAGACAATGCGTGTCTGTACAACAAACCTAATATCTCTTCAGGTTATATAGAAGCAGACTATATATCCTGAAGAGTTATTAGGTTTGTTCTTTTTCGTATTTAATCTACATTAGTGATGATGATGATTGGGAGTATGTGTATGTATTCTCCAGCGCTAAGGTGTCACTCACCTGTCCGCTTGATGACCTCGCCCGCGTTGTTCAGAAAGTATTTCGGCTTGTTGTCTTTGAGCGATTCCTGCGAAGGTTTGTTAGTCTAATTAGTTCTTTAATAAAAGCTCTAATTTATTACGCGCAATTCTCATATCACATACCGAGACATAGTTATAGTATGTCATATGTTTCGTAAAATAAAGCAAATTGACTATGCTTTTTTTGTATGTTTTGAAAGTGCCACGTTTGTGATAAATAGCATGGCTCCTTTTCCTAAGGCAAAGAATAAACGTAAGCTAAAATAAACATATTACTTATGGATAAGAGGACTCTATACCCAAAATATATGTAGGAAAAAAACAGAATATAAAACTTTTTAAGCATAAATTTAAAAACATATATTCACAGACGAAGGTAAGTATATAATATAAATGAATTTACACCAAGCCAATAACTTGTGAGTAACAACAGTATCAATTCCACACATTGGCGTCGTCGAGATATTCCGCAATGGTAAAATATCTGTTACATGAAGCAAAAACTTTGAACCCCTTTTCACAAAAATTACGCAGACGGGGGAGTATGTAAAATAACACATATAGTTTATCTAGAGAAGGTGTGCATTAATAAAAAAAAACATTACACACACACTACCGTGTGTAATTAACTAGACCACTAGGCGGCCACTGGTAATAATAAATATGTACTTGACAATCACGGGAGCATCGCCATTACTACAATAAGAGCAACGAGAGTGACCTTTGATTTGCTAGATTTGGAAGCAGAGTCATTGCTTCCGCGCCACCACGGTCACTGAATCTCGCAGAACGCGCGGCCGGACTCCTTGGTGGGCGAGGAGGCTTCGCCGTCGGCGGGCGCTTCGCCCTCGGGCTTCGGGGAGCCGCTGCCCGAGCCGGTGGCGCCCCTGTTGCCAACATTCATTTATTTCGATGAACGAATGAATGAATGAGTGAATGAATGAATGAATATTTATTATAAAAAAGAGCGGTCGAGCGAGTCAGCGGAGACAGACAGGTTGCGCACCACGGTGGAGGTCTTCAGTTTTTTCATTGTTTATTCAAAACTATCCAGCACTTGACTACCATCCTACCTGATGGTGAGTGGAGTTGCAGACGTTGACAAGCGCTCAGCTGGCTCGGTAAAAACCTATACATTTGACTATTTAGTTAACGTAAAGTCGACAATCGACCGATGCGATGGTCAGAGTGCGCACAGTTGACAAGCGACGGGAAAGATATTGCGGAAGTATTTCTTTGCGTTCGAAATTGGGAAAGTAAATTTTTGATGGTGCAACAGACGAAGAGCGAAGTGAAGTTGGTCCCATTGCAAGCCAACTTCAGGATATTACCACGGAAACCGGTAAAAACTTTTTGACATTTGCCTTTTTTATTCTTTTCTTTTTTTAAAACATTGCCCTTACTTTAGGATAACATTATCCTGTGTTGTAAGGACGTTTAACAAACATAAATTCTACATAGACGAACACCGACATAAGAAACAACCATCTGTGGGTCACACAAATAATTGTCCCGTGTGGGAATCGAACCCACGACGCCCGACGCCGAAACCAATACCTTGGCAACTGCACCACGGAGTCATCAATACCCTATATACCTTTAGCACAAAGTAGATAATATATCTATAGTTACCAAATAATTTAATTAAGCCGACCATGTTACTGCGCAGTAGACGATTGTGCAGTTCTCATATTTACATAAAGGAATTTAGTCGCATTAAGTGCCCCAATTTCGACCGAAAGCCAGACGGTAAAACGATATAAAAATATTCGAGCCCTCGCCTTAAATCTAATACACTCAAGCAATCTAACAAGTCTCGGTGCCAACACCAATGAAATTATTAATTTTAAGTACCGACTGTGGTAGGGTCACGCAACAGTTTTCGCTGTTGCACGAATGGGCAGGTCCATCCAAGTAAGTACCACGACCTCACAGAAGACCAGCGTGAAGTTTAAGCGATATACTTCTGCGTTTTCTCTCGTGATTGAGGTAGGGAGCCCACTTTATTCAAAAATGGCAACGCATCTGCAACCCCAGGGGTATTGCAAATATTCATGGGCGGCAGTTATCACCTAACATCAGGCGAACCGCCAGCTGATTTACCACTTTATCACATAAGAAAAAAAAAAGACGTGGTTAGCGGTGATGGAAAACACTCAGAGGAAACCTGCATATTTTCGAAATAATAACAGAAAAAATATTTCCTAGATGTCTGAAGTCTGCCAATCTGATCGGGTTATGCCTTAATACTCTTTGTACAGAGGAGGTAGCAGTGGGACATGTTACTTTACCACTTTACTTACTTAAACGAATGATGAAATTGATGATTATAAATACTTTTATTTTCATCGCTAATGACATTTTTCTACTTGTTTTTTTTTTTTTTTTTAATAATTTTGCCATTACTTTAGGATAATATTATCCTGTGTTGTAATGATGTTTTACAATCATAAATTTCACGCAGACAAACACCCAGATGCGAAACAACTTTCTGTGGGTCACAAAAATAGTTGTCCCGTATGGGAATCGAACCCACGACCCCTGACGCCGAAGCCAATACCTTGGCGACTGCACCACGGAGTCATCTCATAAAGGTAACAGTAGGTTGTAGATGAATTAACTTGAGTCTTCCAAAGGTACAGGCGACAAGGAACAAGTTATAGCTTACATTAAGAAACGATATCGATGAATAACTTTGTTCTAAAAGAGATTCTGCACTTACGTCATATCGACGCGGACGGTGTTGCTGTTTTGTTGGTTCCTCATGGCAAGTGTGGACACCATGGGTGGTCGCTGCGGCTTGTTGGCAAGTAGCCGCTCGATCTCGGTCATCATTGATGGTGTCAATTGCGGCACTATCTGTGGAAACAGAAATAAATAACGTTATATATTTTTTACGGTGGCAGGGCCACGCAGCAGCCTTCGCTGTTGCACGGATGGGCACGCCCGTCCGGGTGAGTTCCACGACCTCGCAGAAGACCAGCGTAAAGTGGAAGTATGACAAATACTTTCGCGTTTCGTTTGGTGAGTGAGCCAAATTTTCAAAGCATCTGCAACCCTCGGGTGAAGCGGATGTCCACGGGCGGCGGTATTCGCTTAACATCAGGTGAACCGTCTGCTTGTTGGGCAACTTTTCACGGAAAAAATTAGATATCATCATCATCATCATCATCAGCCGCAAGAGGTCCACTGTTGAACATAGGCCTCCCCCTTAGAACGCCACAGCGAACGACACTTTGCCATTTGCATCCACCGGTTGCCCGTGACTCTTATGATGTCGTCGGTCCACATAGAGGGAGGCCCTCCAACGCTACGTCTTCCGGTTCGTGGTCACCACTAGAGAACTCATATTCTTCGAGCGATGATGCCACGTCAGCTTGCAAATCCAGAGAGCTATGTAAGCGAGCCCAGTTATTCAGCAAATTTCCTCGTTCCTGATTTTGTCTTAATGTATAAACGATAAGTTATTATAGCATGTTACATTGTGATGCCAGCCGTGATAGCTAATTGTCCGGGCGCTCGCTTTGAATTCCGTATACTCGAGCAATCTGAGTTCAATCCCCAGTGGCGGCACCAATGAAATAGTTTATTTTAAATGCTAACTTATCGCGTGCTCAGCGGTGAAGGAAAACATCATCAATCAACAGTAGACGTGCGTATTCTCGAAATAACATGAACAAATACAAAAAAAAATATTTTAAATATTTCAAAGATATGTGAAGTCCTCCAATACGCAGTGGGAAAACGTGGTGGACTACGCTCTAATACCCTTTGTACGTAGGAGGCTTTTGTGCAACAGTGGGACATGTAAAACTGTTAACTTTACTTTCAACACTATGAAAAAAAAAAATACTTCTCTATCAAGGCGAGAGCCGACGTAATTGTTTATCCGTCCATTATGAAAATCTGCAATGTGTGGCCGCCTGCGTACACGATTGTTGTAATGGTTTCAGTGATGGGTGTTGTGTGTTCCAAACCCATACGAGACAAAGACTTGTATTCAACAAGACGCATGCTAAGTATATAAAGTGGTGCTTCCTAGCCTGATTTATTGGTCTTCTTCTTCGTTGTCGTGTCCTTATCCTACTCAATAATGGGTTTTGCTGGGTATTTTTAATACCAGCCACACTCCTCACGTTAATCCTCCTTGGGAAGAAGCACGCAGATCCTATACAGTTATCCGTAATACACAAATACTTGTCCCGTGTGGGAATCGAACACAGGAACCCCGGAGCGGAAGCCTAGCAAATGCTCCGCTGATTTTCTGGTGCAATAGTTGCACAAGAAGGGACTTCTGTATTCTTAAAGGTCTACTTTAAATCTTCATTATTTATTTGCTGACAAAGCCTAAGAAGCATAATTGTTATATGATCAACCTGATGATTTGAGTTTACCTGTAGAGCGTGTATGTTCTCCTTGAATTGTTCGACGCTGGTGGCCCCCAATAGTAAGCAATTGACAGATTCGTTCTTGAGGCACCACGCCACTGCCAGTTGACTCATGGAACAGTCTGGCCAAATATGAGAACATATAATCGTCTGTCATATAATGGAAAAAAGCTCTTCAAATTTTAAATTTTTGTACATAAAAGAAACTACTAAAACTTTCGGCGAAAACCACGTCTTCTGGATTCGCATTCAGACCCCTTACCGACTAAGCGTATATAAATTATATATTAGCTTAGTTTTGTATTTATTATACATATATTATACTTAAGCTCTTCTAAATATCTAGTCGCTATATGGAATCATGGAATCGATTCTAAGCGCAGCGGAGCTATCTTTTACTGCTCCTTGGTGTGTAAGGCAAGAGCCGGGCTAGGGGGCCATTGGTTAGTTGAAAGGGGACCACGCCCCTCATCGCTCGATGATGTTCATACTTCTCCCCCTAAATACTTCCATCAACCGCGACAGAGTTAAACATCTAAAAATTGTGTACGCAGTAATGTTAATTTACTCATGTAATATATCATAATTCACTGATGTTAACTTACTCAAGGTGTCGGCAAGGTTGGCTAAATCCCGTAGCTTATCACCGTATGTGCGCGGTTCTTCGCCGGTCACTTGCTCTTTGCTCCCCGAAATGCGTAACTGTTGGTGTTAATGGGTGGATAAAACGATTTATAATTCGAATCGGTGCAATATTTTATTGACTTGGTTGCTTCACTGTGGTAGCTTAACTGGGTTAGCTGTTGCAGGATGGGGCAGGCGCGCCCGGGAAAATACCAAGTCCTCACAGAAGACCAGCGTGAAGTGGAACTATTGAACTTCCGCGTTTCGTCTGGTGAGTGAGGTAACTGGGTCATACGACGACTTAATGGTTGTCAACGCATCTTCAAGCCCTCGAGTGTATTAGACGCTAACATACGGCGGTATTCAGTTAACATCAGGTGAATCGCCTGCTTTACTTGACAACTTTATACATTAAAAAAACGATAAATGATGATGATGCCGATGTTCTTGAAACTGGAGAATTTTATAATACACTGGCGACTCGCCCCGGCTTCGCACGGGTGCAATGTATTATACATATAAACCTTCCTCTCGAATCACCCATCTAGTAAAAAAATCGTATCAAGATCCGTTGCGTAGTTTTAAAGATCTAAGCATACATAGGGGCAGACAGACAGCGGGACGCCTTTGTTTTATACTATGTAGTGAAGACGTGTACTTTGGATTTTTTCGATTTGCTTTAGAAATAGTGCAGAGTGACTAGTTTACAGCAAGTAGTCTTCTATGTCTTGAACGTACGATCTTTACGTACATTCCACTGTGGACACGAGCTACCGACGAGTGTAGATAATTTGGATGATGTTAGGAACATTGCTTACAACGATAACACGTTAATGAGGTACAAAAAAAAACTTTAAACACTATTTGTAAATTGAACAAAGCCGATAATTACTTCGGG